>JAZHYW010008885.1:0-109935 GCA_037355805.1 Ixodes ricinus | reverse complement strand
GATCCGCGCCGGCGATGAGTGGACTTTGGAACCGGGTGGCCATCCGCTATCTCGTTCGCGGAAAATCTAGATAGGTCCGGCACCCATATCGAGATTTTCCGACAATTACGAGTCTATTTCGTCACCCGACTCCAGAATCCGCTCGTCGTCGGCGCAGATCCACCCGCGAATTTGCAAAGGTAAACGCACCATAAAGCGTAGCTTAAATTTCAATGCCGCCAAGACTTTGGCAGTGCCGGCCTAGTTCTGTTTTCTTTTTACAGAACGAGTTTGAGGGTTTCATTGAAATGTAAAAGAAGGTGTAACGCAAAGGTGTAACACATAAATTCCACTCTCAGTTTAGCACAAATAAATGAATTAGTGTATAATAATGCACGAATTTATTTCCCCGCTAAATAGAGCGGGGAAACTGCCTATATAATAATATAAGACAAAGTTGAAGAGTGTTTTCTAAGTCACTCAAGCAGAGCAGCCAGTGAAGGGTATCGTGCACCTTTGGATCATTTCGGTGTACTACTATATTTCTGTTATAATTTGAGAAAAGTCCCACGCCATAGCTCCCACCAAACAAGAGTAAAAAAAAAAGAAAAAAAGACTTACTTTAGATTTTGCAGGTCTGAGCTTTATCACAGGAATCGAGCCCGTTAAAATGTTCGCAACCCAAGAACATCTTGTAACCCGAGTTGTCTCCCCGCCACGGCACGAGGAGAAACAAATCGCGGCCCACTCCGCCAAACAAATTCGAGCAAAAACTCGGCGAGGGACCTCCTCCGTCTCCTCCGGGGGTTCCCGCGGCGGCTGGAATCCCAGCCGGCCCAGAGCCCTTCCGCAGCTCCGAAGCCGGAGTACAGACGACGCCGCGGTCGTTGGCCCCGGCTGCCATGCACGCGGCCCGGAATAGAGGGAGACCGAGGCCGCCGGCACAGAGGACCGCTGTGCCAACAAGCTCCGCGTTAGACCAGCTGACTCCAGGAGCGAACACCGAGACGTATAGAGCCACACGGAGGAGAAGAGAGAGGGGGTGGGCAAATCGAGGCCGAGACTGCTGCACCCGGCGGAGAACGAACTCCACGAACCACGTGCAGCCATTTCGCCGAAGTGACGAAGACCAATGCATAAAAAGATCGTTTTCGTGTTATGGCTACAGTTCGGTGCAATGTTCTGTGCGCGAATCGAGCGGCCAGGTTTAGCTGTTGTCGTCCACGAACAGAAGACAGTCTGCAGAGAATGTCTAGGGCGTGTTTCTTCTTGTACACGCTGGTCATTCAAAAGCTGTATGCACAGATGTTCGAGGCACAAGTATGTCTGCAGCAAACAAGCTACGAACATGCTCGAGGAATGTCCGCAGATAATTCTGTCGTCATGCCTGCGGGAAACACCGTGTCTTTTATTTACGATGACTCTGACTGCGGCCTTATTTATAGTCGCCCTTTTATATGAGTCGAAACGCGGTCTAAAAACACTTCAGCGTATGTCATCTGTCCGTATACACCCCGTCACACTGTTCGCGCGAACAAGACATGGCCGCGGTTTTCAGTTTTTCTTTTTCTCTCAGTATTGAGGAACTGACATCCAAACTACTATAGCGGTGGAAAGTGCTCAGTTGGAGTACTAAGCTTAGCGGTAAATTTTAAAGCCCGCCTGTAAGTACCCTTTCCGAGTGACATTCGAAAATGCGCGGGTCATGTTCGCGCTAACAGTGTCACGCAGCGTACACCTTACAAACATAGCAAAGAAACCGGAACGGTGAATATCAACGTTGAAAAGACGAGTACCTAGAAGATCTCAAACTCAACATCTGCTCGCGTGCACCCTCACGTTTGGTTCAACTTTCGTACACGTGACCAAATGAACGGGCGAAGACAGTGCCGCCACCGTGCATCCCTTCGTGCGTACCAGGGTCGCGTGGATATTGGGGCCAGAAAGTGTTACTTTCCTCCGGCGATACTCCCTTTAGTGCTCGCTTCGGGCTCACATACTGACACCCAGATGTTTACGAGCCCTTAAAAATAGGGACTATAGGGGCCCACTAATACCTGGAAACGTACGGGTACTGGGAAAACTCGCGAGTGAAATCCAAACCGACCGGAAGAAGCGAGACAGTCAAACGATCAACGGCCGACGCAGCAACGCGGAAACAACAAAGCCCGAAGAAGACGCAGGAAGTCAGTCAGCCCGAAAGCGTCTCCCGCGGCGTACTCAAAGGGGGATAAGAACAACGGACAACGAAAATGCAGAAGACACTGAAACAAGAGCAGCATGCACGCGCACTCGTCCGAACCTCAAAGAACGACGTCGTCGTCGCCGCACACACGCACACACAGAAAAGGCAGCGCCCACTCGCTGCGCGGCAATCCTCGCTCGTCTTGTCTTCGCCGTTGTCGTGCCTCGTCGTTATCGTCCCAAGCTGGGGGCTCAGTCAGGAGGCATTCTACCGCTCTTTTGCATTCCTCGTCGGCGTGCGCGTGTGTACCGCAGAAACGGACGGACCGGAGGACCGAAGCGAATAACGAGAGCAGAAAAAGGAACAGGTAAACACGTAGCAAAACAGAGCCCCAATTTACGTATGCGAGACAGAAAACAAAAAACGACGTTGCGCGAAAACAGACTCATCTTCGTGCGCGCGGACAATAGAGGGCGTGTGCTCCGTGCCTCCCATGTAGCCTCCCACCCAGGCTCTTCGAAGCGCATCGCGATAAAGATTGGCGAATGTGCATGCGCGTGCTCACGCAACCGCATGCACGCGCGCTGCTATCGACCAAAGAATGAGGCACAAATGCTGTCCACAAACGTTTCCTCTCAATTGTTCGGGGCCCGAAATTGAACAAAAGCCAAACAAGTGACATCAACTTTACCCAAAGGAAAAAATATAAATAGAAATTCCGCAAAAAGCGAGGACTACTCAAGGAAGTACGAAATGCGTCATCGCAGGGCGGACAGTCCGCGCACTGTTTGATTGAATAAGGTTTTTTGTTTGTTTTCTATAGAGAAAGTCGAACGGCTTTGCTACGGAGACAATCGTATATTTATACCATATGTTAACAGTACGTATAACACGCCGATTCACGCCGGAACCCGATCAAAATCGAGCATGGAACACACTTTGGAGCAAATATTTGATATTACCGCGTATGGAATTCTATAGAAAAAGAAACTCGGTGGAAAACCCGTCAGGTGCCGGGAGAACGCGTTGCGATAATGAAAGAAGAAAGCAGCTGGCTGCACCCAAATGTCAAGGCCGATCGATTCAGGTGGGGCAAAACACGTGTACCCAAGTGCTTCACCTTTCGAGTACGTGCCTCTTCGCCAAAGTGTTCCATAGTTCCCGTACACTCCGCGATTCGTTTAACCTAGGGGACCTTCATAAGGGCATTGAGAACCATAGTTTAACCCGAACGAAGCATCACCGGTTCCCTTGATTGTACAGTAAAGCTTACCTGAAAAGTTACACAAAAAATACTAATAAAAAAAATCTTGTTCGAGTTCCAGAATAGTAGCCGACGTTTGATTAAAATGCTTCTTTTTTTTTTCCTTCTTGAGCTTTTTGAAGAATATGGTGCCATGACGCAACCGCTAAAAATATTATTTTATTGACTTCCGCCAGCTTCCGTTATTTACGCGCTTAGTGATATGCCATGCATGTCTGTGAGGCACAAATACGGGTAAAGTTTATAGAGCTCGTCTCTAGGCTATAGACTGCGTGCGCACAACGCAAACACGACACCGCCATCTTATTGTTTTTCATTTCACTTGGTTTGGTCAAAACACCAACGTTTACCACTTACGCAGTTGGCGTCGAAAGTGAGCAGTTTCCGACTTATTAGTTAGTGGTTTGTACAACGCAGCTCTCCAACTTCGAGAGGGAAAAAAAAAGAAACACAGCGAATTGTTGAGCAATTCTGTAGCACGCGAAACGTGTGGCTACAGTACGATTCCTCTGGGATTGACGTTTACGCTCTCGGCGCTATTCATCGGTTACTTTAGCGACTGGCTTAACGCGTGGCATGTACACTCGGTAGCAATTCCTGGAATGGAGATATATCGGCGCCGCTAACCCGGGTGTTAAACCCCTGGCGCTCTTCCAGAACCCGAACCAGCCAACCAGCGTCGAGCTAGGGGGTTTGACATCATCACCTGGCTCAGCAGCCGATCAGCATCGAGGTAATCGGCGGCTTCAGTTTTCGGCTGCACAAATTTCTATAGTCGGTGACAGGTCAAGAACGAAGTGGAAGCTCCTACCACCTCTTTCCACTTTCGTAGAGCGAACGCTGGAGAGGTAGGCGACCTCCTCTCCACCGTTCGCTCCGCTGAAGTGGAAAGGGGTGGGACGAGCTTCCACTTCGTTCTTGACCTGTCACCGACTATAGACACACCCTCCCCTCTCTTCTGACGAGACAAAGCACGTTTCACGTGAAAATTCGGGATCGTGTGTTTGTGATACCTTAATTGCCACGTTCTGTGCGAGTAAGCACCTAATACGCATACGGGATAGTTGTGCCACGCACATTATAGTTCGGTACCTAACCAAATTACGAGGCCTCACGACGGAACATCTCAGCGGATCCGATGGGACTGATATCATGAAGTGTGAGGATCTGCCGTTTAAAAGTAGGGCTTTACCGAAAGAAACGAGGCGCGTGCCTGCCTCAGCGAGTCTACAGCTTGCCATAGCATGACGCAGAAATATATAAATGCAGGAAGGGGAAAGGAATAACAAGACGAGGGAGACAAAGAATCGATATGCGAAGACGGCCAGTCCAAGCTATTACAGCATAACCTGTCCTACAACATCTGAGTTGAGACAAACCCTCACACAAAGCGGCTCAGATACAACATCCGGGTTAAGACAAACCTCACGCAAAGCGGCTCAGAATACCGTCATGGGAGCGCTAGTGCACAGAAAGGCACTCTGAAATGCGGCGTCACCATCATCGAACCGCACGAACCACACTGGGCAGCACGGCCGCTTACCAAGAGAGGCCTCCCCTGCTCCCAGACCAGCTTCGACAAACCACGTGACATCTCTTAAAAACAAAGAAGAAAAAGAAAAGTCAATGGACTCGCGTAAGGAGGACAAGACCCGTTTCCAACAGCTCTCCTTAAAAGAGATTACGTCAAAACAGCACGGCTAAGATGCAATCGCAAAACAGGGGAGAAAATAAAATACCAACAAAAATAATTAAGAAAAAAAAAAGAACAAAGACCGACAGACACCTTTATGATATCTTATCAGCGAGCCACCAAAATTACCCAGCATTTACGAAAAGAAAAAAAAAGAATAAATAAAAAAATTGGCGCCTCTAGTAGAGAGGCTTCGTAAATGCGAAACTCATTCAAACTCGGCTCGTGTAGTACGTTTACTCTCTCCACGGCGCTAACTGCCTACTCGGCTGTTACGGCCACCTACCATGGCAAGTTCGCACTCAGTCTGCATGCACAATTAGGATTAGTACAGTATATATGGGGAGCACAGTGAGTCCGCTCCATTTTCGGGCTTTCGTTTTCTTTGTAGTTGCCGCTGGTATTTTTGTGGATGTCGTTCGCGCGCACGGCCTCTCCTCACCGTTTCGTCTAATTGCAGCCGAACGGGGGGATAATGCCGCCGCATTATACGCGGGCACGGCGCCTATACTCGGCGCTAAACTCCAGCGTTCTCTCCTGCAGGGAGTCCTTAGAGCGTTTGCTAGAGCGTCCCTCAAGAAGGAATGCCAGATCGGGTAATGCTTCACGCCCTGGCGAGCGCGTGCGCGTTCCGTCCAAACACGTAACGTCGATTAGAAGAACGCGGCAACAGCGGCCCACGCATCGTGAAAAAAACAAAACAAAAATACCCGTTAGGATAGCCGAATTTCCGCGTCCTCGATCTCCCGTTGGCGTGCGCAAAGCAAACACGCCGTCATTAAATAAGCGGCGCGGATAACTCCACGGCCCGATTCGAAACAACGAGCGCGTCATTAGAAAGAAGAAAAATAGCACAGAAAAGTTTGCCGAAGTCACTATCCGCAAATATATACAGACAGAGACAAACCTGCTATCGGGCCCACATTTGGAGGGAAGATAAGAAAACTCTGTTTATGTCCGCGTTCATACATGTCCGGCGGTGACCCGACGAACGTGCGCCATCGTCGTCTGCCAAGTTATCGACATTCACAGGACCTCGTATTCTATACAGCGATAATTACTACAGCAACAATCTCCCATCGTGAGTATTTTGTGCTCCTTGCAGAAAGTTTCAAACTTTATGGGAGTACCAACTAAGAGACGTGACCAATATCGCGCAGTTCGAGATCTTGTCGGAACGAAACAGGATCACTGCAGCTTGCGGACAGAAACTTAGGGAGAGGAGGTGACAAGAGAGCGAGGGGAAGTCAGAACGCCGATCTTTGGTTGGAATGATTAGTGGGTAGACCTAAAGCTGCCTTTGAGGCGTTGTCTCACTGGCTGCCATAGCTGAGTGTGGGGCTGCTGAGCGCGTGCTGAAGGTAAGGTTCCACGGTACTTTTGTAACATACATTTCATGTAATCGAAAATGCCGGTCTTGGCATTCTGTAAGTGTGAGCTCGTTCTGAGAGTGCACATAAACAGCGGACTCAAATAAGGCGTGCAGTGTAATACCCTTTATACCGTGTATCTATAGAACACGAGGTATTGAAAGGAGACATCTACGCGCGGAGTTATCGACACAACCGGCCGATTAAGACAACGCCTCAAAACCTTTCAAAGCCTTCCAACCTCCAACGTGAACGTATAACGTCATTACCGATTGTTTCTCCGCTCTTCTATCGCATCCAATTGCACGCAAACACGTCCGCCCCCGCCGCATAATACACGCTTCGACGACGCGGCGCCCAAACGGGGAGGGTGCAGGCGGCCCATCAGCGCGCGATGGAGAACAATAGAACGTCGAGGTCACGGTCTCTAGAAACTCGATTTCGTCACTCGTCTCGTGACTGCGGGCCGGAAATTACGCACAAAGAGCGCAAGCAGACGGTAAGCTGACCGAGTAGTCCGGAGCACTGAAGCGCTAACAAAGCGAGCCGTCGTTAACCCGCGTATAAATCTCGCGGACGAGAACGACCCACAAAGATACTGCCGGGCCCAGTTCAACCGGGAGAGGCGACCTTCTGTTTATTGCCGGGATGAGACGGGAGGCACACTCGGGCTTTGAATGTATACCACAGCTATGACCGTGCACGTCCGGTTACGGTCCGCCTGTTATAGATTGGAGGTCACGATTCACCGACTCCTGGACACTACTGATGCATCTGGGATCAGACCCAGTTGTTTTATCCGTGACCGGAAGACTTGTTTAAAGGAATCGACGTCAAGGCGTCAAGTCGTGGGATCGTGTCACGTCACGCGACCTGACGTCACGTTACATGGCCACGTGACGTGACGTGACGTTGCATACTTCCCTAGATCTGATAACGTTGCTGACACCGTAACGTCACGTGACCTGGCGTGGCGTGACGCACGTCATGTGCTCAGGTGAGCTGTAGAGGCACAAACCTCGTGCCGCCAAAATTATCTAATGATGGCACGGTACGGCTACAGCGACGCCCACATAGATCCCACCTTCAATTCTGTTAAAATATAAAAAGATAAGAGAAATTCTTTCCAGATATCGCAGGTTGGACGCCTCTCCGAGAGAGACAGCTTCACTCCACGCGCCGAAGTCGAGTATGTCCTTGTGACACACAATATCGTCGCAACGAGAACCGCAAGAGGGGACCCACCCCCAACTAAAAGAGCTTCGAAGTATACATATAAATACAAACTAAGACGGTGGAACGGCCGTAACACAGCACACTACCAGCCTAGAGCACAAAGGATAGAATTCACTGGTCTTTTTCACAAAACTGAGCTTCTTTTATTGCGGTTTCCCAGGTCTCCCAATTATAGAGGTATATTTGTTTCAGCTCCCTTCGGCTTCAGTGAGGGCCACTAGAGATAAATCTTTTTGTGACACCTCCTTGTGGAGCACGTGCTGGCGGCTTGACGGTGTCGACTGTTTCTGCTCGTCACTCTAGTGGGACTCGGCCATTAGGAATGAACACCAGCATGGTGCGGTGACGTCACATGCAAGCCATGTATGCGAGCGTCCCAACGCGAGGCCGACCTTCGAACAAACAAAGCCACCAACGAGGCTGATTAGTACACCACAGGAAAACCACACCGAGTGTCCCCGACGGCGTCCATCGTCCCAACATCCGGGAAGCGACGAGATCACGTCCACTACTCTTTCAGCGGCGGCGGCAGACTTTTTTCTATCCGCAAAATTGTTTCGCTTTCCTGTCCGATTGTCTGGTGTCGTTAGAGTGTATCTTCCGTACGATCAAAACCTGGCTTAACCGGTATCCACGGCTTACTACTGACTGACCTCGCTGCGTCGCGTATACGCTGCGGTGACTCCATAATCACCGAGTTCAGTTTCCCACCCAGCTGTCGCTTTCGATGGATACGGACGGACATTGCGGGCCGCCGGGCATTCGCGTATAATTACGGCTGCACGGTGTCCCGTACAAATGCAGCAATGAATACCACTGACTGCGCAGGAAAACGTGCCCCTTAAAACAGAGACAGCATAGTCGCTTAAAGGGACCATGAAATGATTTGTCGACTTCTTCCTCCTGATAAGTGCCGTCGCGGCACTCATTGGCCACGAACGCCAATTCAAATATTCGCCGGCGGATTGATTGTTGACGAGTGCATACGGCCGGAGTGACGCATTGTCTGTGTCCAATGCGTGAGCTGAGGTGGGCTGACGTGCTTTCGGTACCGCGGACGTATCACTGTGAAAAGGCGAGATGCTTTCGAAGGAAAGGAGGTACGAAATAGTCCGCTATACTTCCGAATTTTCGTACCGAAAAACAGGCTTTTGACTTTTTTCCTGGTTTCTTTTCACACACTAAACGATATGCCATTAGTAAGATTCTAATCTGAAATCATTTATCCCAGCCCAAAATTCATTCAGGGCACTAAAGTACTTTATGAGATCCTTGTTTTATTGTTATAACTGAATCTACGAGCTCGAATCATCCTAAAAAGAAACTCGAAATTACATTCATGCGCGGCCGATTTGAGAAATTTAAAAAAGTGATCAAAGATCCCGACGCTTGTCGCTGGCGCAGGACGACAGATGGCACTACCGAACCTTGCTGAATATGGTCGAACGACGGGCGGCGCTTGTCAGCCACTCGAGAGCGAAGGGTCCCGCGTGGACAACCGTGACTGGTCGGCCGCTCGTGCACGCGGGAACCCATCGCTCACGAGTGGCTAACACGCGCTGTACGTCGTTCGACCATATTCAGCAAGGTTCGATAGCGCCATCTGTCGGTCTGCGCCAACGGTAAGACAGGGCATGGCGTGGCCTGAGAATCTTATTATCGATCCTCAGTCACTCAGGTTCCGGAATTAGCCGACAAGAACACCGCGGAGGAAGAATCACGAAGCAAGAAACGTGAACTTTAATGAGTCACGCCCCTCATCTCACGTTTTTTGATGCTGAGTGGCGAACGATTGAAACGCATAATTGATATTTATGATTAGTGCCGACTATGTCCTTTGTCACCTATAACAAAAACAAAAAGACACGTTTTGTGCATAGCTTATGCACTCAGGGGAGTGGCTCTCACAAAACTTAATTGCCCTCCGCCCCCCCCCCCCCCCCAAAAAAAAAAGAGACTTTCAAAACATGTAAGAGTACGTGTTTTTGGGGGTTTTTATTTTTTTTTTGCTATGGTTTTTGGGGGGATAACCAGCATCGATGAATAAATATAGACTCTACTCCTCTTAGGTCCGCCAGTCACCAACACACAATAATTAAAGTACTAATATCACAACAGCAAAAGCCACGAAGTGCGAAAGAAAGAGAAAAAAAAACACATAATACGGTCTTAAGGCTGAAACACATCATGCGAAAAACGACATATATACTGAGGAAACCGCAAACGAAATTCGGGAGTAGCTAGACTTTTGCGACAATCGGAAACGATTCGAGCGATCATGGAGCGGCAGATATCTTTCGGACGGAGCCTCCGATCTTCCGACGGCTCGGCGCGATGAAACGTAAAGCATTGCGGTTTCCGTGCGGGAAAAAATTGTCTCATGTGGTTCGTCTTCCGAAAACCGCATACAATTGTTTTCGAACGGTTTGATTTCCGTCCGATAGGTCCATTTGTTCGTATCATACGTTCCAGCCTTTACGAGAGGTCAATGATCCGCGCCGCGGGAACGGGCGAGGGAACCCGGTTTGTTCTGTTCCTTGGGTTGAGTAACTTGCATTAATGACACAACCAACAGGAATCCCGACCTTTCGGCCAAACTCATCTAGTTGCGGGTCTCGTAACAGGTCGTCGCCAGGATCGCCAACGTAACTTGTCAGCAACTAACGAGGCAGATTCAATGCCAAGGTAATTACGAAAACGCAACTCTAATTGATTCTGAGCGTTACATGATCCTGATTATAAAATGCGCCACATATTTAGCTGAAGAACGAAAGAACGGCTACGATCAACACAAATGCTCACACATTTGCTTTCCCGCAAAAGATCTCGAAGTGGATAACCAACCTCTACAATAAAAAAAAAAAAGTTTTTTTTTTTTTGTGAATGTGACAGTGAACACGGCTGCGCATTGTGACACTGAACACGGCTTTTGACATGCTTACAGTGAGCTCATATGAGAGACTTCGTTTTTAGGTCGTCTATTCCAGTTGCCTACCCATTCGCCGACTACCCTTTTTAGATTGCAGCGATTGGCTCTTGGAGTGCTCCGTAGAAAAGCAAACACACTGATATTTTTTTTTGTGCAGAGCGTTGAACGAAACAATATTTACTGCCAAATAAAAGAAGACCTTTTAGGGATAATATCTGAACACTTGCATGCAATCCATATGAGCGGCAAAATTAACCAGAAAGTGTTTCATAAGCGCTATTTTTTGAGCACTGGCACAAACAAGGCGCGATTCAGCAGCCGACAGCATGCATTACACCACCGAAGAAAAACATTGTCTGCTTGTAGGTAATGCAATAGAGAGTCAACGGCCACGGTGGAATAAATATATATAGATGATCACACTGGCCGCTCTTGCCGCAGGGAGCGAGCGCACAGATCGTGTTCGAAGCTATACTTTGTTTTACCTTATGTTGTACCGCAGGAAAGGCTATAAGCGCGAGCTCCTTGCTCTGGGGCAGATCTCGGCGGCACAAGCTCTCGTGCAGTAAGGGCAGCTGTCAACGCTATGAGCTCGCGCTTCCAGCCTTCGCTGCGGTACAACATAAGGTGAAACGGAGTATAGCCTCGAACCAGGAGTAGTTAGTTACGCGCCGCCGCGGAGGGCGCTGCGGTATGAGATCCCCCCTCGGCGGTAACGGTGTCTGCAGCGTAGCGTGCTCGCCTTTTCGCGGTGGTGGTGGTGTGCGGCCAGTCGCTGGCCTCGTGTTTTGCTTTGGTGCTGTGTCGATCACAGGTGCCACCATCGTGCACGAAGGTGAGCCTTAACCTGAACAAGAAGAAAAAGAAGAAGGAAGAGAACACAGATTTACGGACTCTGGCGACTTGGTGGCGGCGTGGCGGCGGTGAGGTACAACAAGAAGCGGTGAGCGAGGGAATGGCGGGACCACCACTGGAAGAAACAACCGGAGCGGTCGGTTTGGGAGGGACCCCATATTTGGGCGCCATCTATCCCCGTGCGAGTGAAGCGCTCGGTGCGCCGAACATAATGTGGTCGCCGCGTCAGACAGAGAGTCATCACCTAAATGTATCTTCCACCGTGTTCACGACCCGATTCTTAGAAGGCGCGCGGAACGCTTGCACAATGGCGAAAGAACTGACACTGCGAAACGTGCAAATGACTACTCAAGAAGGCGATAATATAGAATTAGTATAGTGCCACGGTCCTTAGATTAGCTGCATTGGAATATTTTCGTCACACCATGGGAAAGCTTTCCCTATGGGCAAATTGAAGCACCAGAGGAGAGCCGCCGGCGTTAGAAATTAAAAAGACCTAAATTATCTACGTGCGTTCGGAGAAGCTACCGTGGAGAAGGTCGCTGGATGCGTCCAATCTCTCATAGAAACCCCCACGAACGTGTTGAAAAGATGGACGATTCCAAACGCCATCTATACTTCAAACATAGGGGCAATATTATTTCGAAATAATTGAAATGCCACATTAAAGCTGCCACATCTGCTTTAAAAAAAAAGCATTGGTTTGTTTTATTTTAAAAAAAGTCATCTTTTTACATTTTTATTACTATACTACTTGCGTCAGTGCCGCTTGTGGTGACAACAATTACTGGGCCGGAAACCCCGAAGTTTCTAGAACAGCATAGTTCATCTGAAGAGCGTGATAGTAGCTCTACACTTCGTTCCACCTATAGCGTAGCCAACGCTACGAGCCGACGAGCCAATCAAATAGCGCGGAGAGCGCAACGTTACTGCGTTCCCCACTTTCTCTGTATGCGCGCGTTATTGCCTTCCAATCGAACCAAACGCAGAAAGTACGTAGCGACGTTACCGTTCTATTCCAAACACGGGCAGAGATTCCGCATCTTCCAACAGATGGAAGACTCTTGAAAGTATTAATCTATTCTTCTAATTACCTGCCACGACAAATAATAACATTCATGTTAACACCTGTTATCGTGAAAACAATGTACGATTCAGCCAGCTTAATTAGTGTCTTCACTCGAACGGCGATCGAAGCACCAAGTCCGCCCAAGCACGTGATTGATAGAGACATTAATCCCGCTTTCGTCATACCCTATTCGATGCTGACGTATTTACATAACCAGAAACCACGGAGGCTGCGAGACAGAAAACGGGAACGATGTGCAAGACGCGATGAATTTCTTCCCGCGTGCTTCTATTACCCACAAAAATGATAGGTTCGTCCTATTAAATGATATCCATCGAAAAAATTATGCAGCAGATTTGTATGTGTAAAAAACGCGCTAATTTGCTTTTTTTCATTTTTATAATAACTCGTCCCTTATTTTGTTTAAGTAACGACTTAGTTTCCGTGAATCTTCGTTACCTCTTGTCTTTAGCAAAGAATAACATCATTGAGGCACCTAAAACTAACACTTATAATGGCAGCCTCGCCATGGTCTCGACTAGAGCTGTGGTTTTGCACAAAGGGCAAGTTGCTCCTTTTTCGCTAAGCAGGAAAAAACAATGCAGTGTAACCCGTTGACCTTTCTTTTCTTTTTTTTTTCGGATTTTGTAGAGCTGTTCTGTCAAGTTTCTCTTTCACCACTAAATGGGAAGGTTGACGGTCTTGACCAAAGTCCTTCACAACGCACAATTTTTTGACATCTTCAAGGTTTGCCGTCAGGCGCCGGTACAACACGGTTCGGAGAAGATGGAACTCAACACGTAACTCTCGCGAAAAACATCTGTCGACTCACGACACAAAGCATTAGAACTATACGGCCTTCCATTTTTACTTGCACCGCCTGCAGCCATCGTCTTTCATTTAGAGATGGATGTTTACGAGCTAGACCGGCTTTGTACTGACCACTGAACCACGCGACTAATTCGCATAATTGGAATTCAACGCGAACTCACCAAGGAATAAATGAGGCGGTCGGCACCCCATGATGCATCTATTCGGAGCCATAAAATAATCCCTTCCCCAATTCAAAAGTTAAGAATTATAGTCGAACGATGGTACAAACAAATAACGGAACATACTATGTTGCGGTGCATTTTGGCGTGCAGCAAACCTTCTCTAAGGGAAATCACAGAAATGTTCTTTTATTTTTCAAGAACCTTCAAGGCGCGTTACTGAAGTAAAGAAGCTGTTCGAAGGAACTTCAGTTATCGATATTCGAATACAATCCGGACATGTTGGCCTATCTTATTTATAGAACCTTATACGCTCTCCTTCTTAAAACAGACGTTTGTTGGAAACGAAAACAGACCCAGATTATGTTAACTTTTCAAAACCAGTATATATATAAAAAAAAATTTAAAAAAGCACGAAGAACACAGAAAGCTTTCGCCGCCAGCCAGTAGAGATGACGCACCTGACTGTATACCAGACGTCTACGATGCCTTAGATCACAATGTCCGAGGCTCAAAAATGACATATGACAATGGCAACATGCAGAGAGAGACTCACCGATGTAAAGTACCAGTTATAGTCAAATTTAAAAAAAAAATTAAAGTTGTTTACAATTCCCTGTAATGCCGAATTAGAGCGCAGCTCTTGAGGAGGAGGAGGTGTTGGGTACGAAGAGCCCTCCTCCCTCTCCTCCTCCTCCTACTCCTGCCTCCCTTCTTCTCCTCCTCCCATTTGCTCCCTCCTCCCTCGTGACGTCACTTATGACCCTCGTTACGTCAATTGTGATCCTCATGAAGGTCACTGTGAAGGTCGTGACCTTCACGAGTGACCTTTGTGACGTACGTGACGTCATTATAGGAAATGTCCCATAATGCAACGCACGGTTACGCCGACGGCGACGGCGACACCGCTGAAGCTGGAAACAAGCGCCTAAAAGCTGCGCCCCCCAAAAAGACAAAAAAAAACAGTTCAAGAAAAGTGGCACAGGACTTCCTCTTGACGATCCCGACTAATTCCATCCGCGGATGTCGTGGATATCGGTGACAGAGTCAACGATTCGATGCAATAATCCACAAGTCACTGTCAACACGGCTGTCCCTTCCTGGTCGTCAGTGGGGTGCCTCTTCGGCGTCACCAGAATTGCATAAAAGAAAATCGATCCTCTTCCGCATAATCGCGACAAAGGCAGTCGTAATACCGAATGCGTTGTCTGCAGCTGACCGCTGAGCCCGGAGGAACTTGTAAACATTTTATGCAATATGCTACCTAAAAGACGAGTTCGAAGTGCGACGGGAGACAAATGCAGCCAGCGTATAGCGTCCACCCACTAATCATTCCAACCAGAGCTCGGAGTTGTGACGTCTCCGCGCGCGCCCTCGTCCCCTCCTCTCTCCGGTTTCTCGTCGCATAGCACTCCGTCAGTTTGACTTGACTTTGGCGCTGCTCCGTGCTGCTCGAGTAAGGTCTAGGATCAAAAAGGTTTAAAAAGCGCGAACAAAACGAGGACCACAAGACACGGACACAGTCAACGCAACGTGGACATTTTACGCGCTTGCTGCGTGAATGGGCCTTCACGAGGCTGTAGTGCCGGATTTTCTTCGGGTCAAAGTACACCGGAGGCGACAGCGGGGCACAAAGTAGACAGAAGTGCTGCGTCAGTGTTCGATGGGAGCCGCGTGTTCAGTCAGTCAGTGAGGAAACGGGTTCCAGCCGAACGCTGTGACGCATCACTCCTGTGACGCTCTTCCGTTACAAGAGTGCCAGACCGGAAAATCCTAGGTGCCAACCATGAAACACGCTCCGTGTTAAAAAAAGAAAGAAAGAAGAAAAAACACATTTGACTCTAACATCTTCGAAATGCTGCTACTGCTTGAGTGCGACGACGTCTTAAAATGGAAGAACAAAACACTAAACAAACACAGCTGCGTATTTGAACCCGGAATCATTGTAGCTAGAAAAAAATAATTGTTGATGAGCGCTTTGAATAAGGAAGCGAAAACTACGGACAGCTGTGGGCGTTCAGAGCGGAATCGCCGTGCGTACATTTCAAGGGTAGCGAGCAGTCCATTTCATTTTTGTCGCTTCACTTTTATTTTTTTATTTGAGATATTTAATTGCGTAGAAACATGGCGATATTAAAATTCGTAACCTGCGAGATTAAAAGTCAATCGGGCAAGTGCTTCACGGTTTGACATTTTTTTAATTCCGTCGACGGTCAATCAAAGCCGCCATCGGAAATTCGTTCGTGTAAAGCCGGGGTCACACTGCTTATACGTCATACAAGAGACAGTCTGAACACGAGTTACCGCAATATCCGTGGTTCGAATGCCGCGTGCCCAAGTGTCTTCCTGAACCCATGCGGCATTCGAAGCACGAATCTCGCAGCCACTCGCCTTCCAATCTGTATGCAGACTGCCTTTTGTATGATGTGTAAACAGTGCGATCCTGACTTACGCAGTGTGACCCCGGCTTAAACCTACTTCGATGCAACGCCATTTATCGTACTCACGCGTGTCTGATAAAGCGGGATCGAAGGCAGTGTGCCGTGAAGTATATAGCGCCTTGTGTTTCCGCCGTTGCGGTGCAATTGTATTTACGTTGGCTCTAAAACGCTTTTTCCACAAAGCCGCAGTCAGACATCATAAAAAAGACCTAGTCTGCAGACATAACGACAGGATCATCTCAGGATGTCAAGCGTGTTCGAAGGCTTCATGCATGCTTCGAACGACTGTGCAGACAGTTTTTGTGCAACCAGTGTGGCAGGACCAAACAACGAGGAAGAAACGTGCCGCAGCCAGTGTCTGTATATAGACTGTCTTTTGTAGGATGTATTGGCAGTGTGGCCGCAGCTTAAGTTCTACTGTCACTATAAATGCACGAGGCCCACCGAGCGGCGAAATAACGTTCCGTCGATGTTAAGAGCGAAGCAACCGAAGATATTTCGGTGGACCTTTTCTACGTAAAGACGACACCGAGCGGCGAAAGCTCCAACGGCTATCGGCGCCCGGAAGGAAGTTGCGCTACCAGTCCTGCCCCCTCGGCGACTCGTCCGAGTCGCGGAGGGAGGAGACGTTCAGAGAGGTGATGCAACTCCGCTCCCGGACGCCAACCATAGTTACAGCCTTCGCCGCTGCGTGAGGGGGAACTCTTCTCGAAAAAGAAAAAGGTCAAATGAAATGCCGCCGGGGAATCTGCGGCACGCGTGTTATAGGTGAAAGTGTTAAGGGCCGCCCACGCTAGCGAGAAAACGCGCGTGGCACGCCGATCGCGGCGAATGTCACGTGACAGCACAGGAGGCCTCGCGCACTCTTGAAGCATTCGATCGAACGCATGATTTCCACCGATTTTGCGAAACGCGTTTTCGGCGCGCCGCGCGCGCGTTTTCTCGCTAGTGTGGGCGGCCCTTTACGGGCCGCAGCAAATGTCTTCAGAGGCCGCGCACACAACTTGGCTGTCAGGATTTCGCCGGCCATGTTACGGACGTTCTGAGGCTAGCAGCCTAGCGCTGACTGGCTGTCAGTCGACAGTCCAACGAGGACACAATTTTACTAAATTTACGTAGCAGGCTGCACGACGCACTAGGCTAATCGGAGCAGGAATCAATAAAAGCAGACAAGAATGACGATAATGGAAATTTATCTGACGAGCACCAATCTACATACCTTGGCTGTCCGAAAAAAAAAAGGAAAAAACCGCAACAAATGGTGTCCACTTAGACGAGAGCCAATGACTCCTCGCAGAGCGAGTCACAGAAAGAGCGTCGAACCGTCGGCGCACAAACAGGAAGCCCGGTTCCTTTGGCCATTCATCGCAATTTCCTGCCACTAAACGCCGCGGCGGCACCCCGTGCAGGGACCAGCCCAGCCGAGTCATCGTGCCAGAAAAGCTCCCCTCCCGCCAGTCGACTTCTCATCCAGTTTCTCCTACACTCCGTTTCCCCTTAGACGAAACTACCAGCCATCCGAACCAATCCGGAGCTGCCAACCTGTCACGTGACTCCACGCCCCGCGCGTCACCGCGACCCAAACTGAAGGCCACGTGACACTGACAGGGGATTGGATTGGCTTGGATGGCTCGTAGCGTCCTCCGAGACCCGAGTCCAGAGCACGTGTCGTCCGGAAACATGCCGTTCGTCCTTATAGCTGGGGACGTCCCAGTCACTCGAAGGCAATCAACGTCACCGGAAGCAGATGAAGGAAACGCCGACCGCACGTGCACGTCACATTGATGTGTGGCACGCTTGCCCCGAAATCGTTCATTTCCCTCGCGAAAAAAACATTACACACAGCATCATGTCCGATAAGGTCGGCGGAAGGTAATTTCGGAAAGCGGTTACGTTGCCGTTGTAAACTGGGCACTCCCGAATACACGCGGCGAAACTCGAAGGATTGGTTGTGTCCCCTTACGTTGCTTCGGCATCCGTTGTTGCGCATTTAAACTTGAAGTTAATTGTCGTTACATACTGCGAGAGAAAGTTGCACACAAGAGTCCCCATTCATGCGTTCACCTACCATGCACTTCTCTCAAGATGAACGACACAGATACGTATACGTATGTGTAGGTTCGGGGCACATATGTGATTCTGTATGTGCCACTGCCACGATCGCGTGACAACACGCGACCAGCTGACGCACCCGCGTTCGCGCTCAGACAGGAAACTCGAGAACGCTGCTCGGAGAATATAGATTTACTCAATCCGATAACGACCTTCAGTAGACCGACTGTTTCTTTTCGTACAAAGTTTTCCTATAAGTCACGGAAATATTTCTCTTTAGACTCGGACAAGGAGAGAGAGATCGAAAAACAGGTTGTACCCCATCGATTTGCTTAGCGGTTAGAAACCGGAGAACTGGATACGTTGCACTGTAGTATCTATCAGGAAAAGAACGCTCGTAGGCGATGTGCCGTACAGAAATAGTGTCTGTTTAAAGTGCTGCCTCACAGTTGCAGCTATACATAGAACCCCGTATCGAGTCCTCACCCAATGAACAATTTATACTAACAGATAATTGCTGCGGATAATGATACCGCGACGATCGATTGCTTTAGGCTGCAGTGCATGTGTTTGGCCCGAATGTGTGTTCTTCTGCGCTCACTTTTACAAACAAGGGTACGGGTGATTAATCCCTTCTGACCAAAGGCAGCCCGGATAGAAGACCATTCTGCATCACGTCCTTTAAAAAGGCTGTTGTTGTTGTTGTTTATTTGCAACAAAAGTTTTTTGTCGATCTCCTCCCAGCAGCAATACAATATATTCCAATTCTGGACCTTCCGCTTCCCGATCATTCCACGCCATACCGTAACCAAATAACGAGTAGCAGACGACTTCCACGGCCGTTCACTTCCTCTTTCAATATCCGAATAATACGAGTCAAACTGCAACAAAGCGGAATAAACCAAACAGCTCTTGCGTACGAAACTAACCCGACACGAAGCGTCCGATTCTCAAGTTCGGGGAATGAATCGAAAAGCAGAGCGAGGAAAAAAGTGGCCAATCCTACCCAGACATCCGTATCTCCACGCTCGCCTCATGTCACGGGAGCGGACAACCGCAAAGCAGCAGACCTACATATACTATATATATATACATATATACGTACACATAGTATATACTATGTATAGTGAAAAAGAAGAACTAAATCCAGCTGATCTTTTATAACGTAACCATAAAACCGTGACGATTCCGCTTGCCGTCCTTTCCGGGCCCTTCAATAAGCGCAAGATAAAAAAAAGAGAGAGAGAAAAAGGGGGGGGAGGGGCTGATCTGAACTTCCTCCGAAATTAAGCAAACCTACACAATGCCAATTGCTTAAAAAAGAAAAAAACAGACAAACCTACATAATGTTGCATGAAAAACAACAACAAAAAGCTAAGAAATACAAATAAAATAAAATAAAGCGAAACGGAGGATAGCGACGATGTGAGCGGCCAACACAATGGCCCGGCATGGTTAGTGGTTAGAATTTATACACAAAGCGTGGCGTGCCGTAGGAGCATTTCCTACGCCGAGCGGAAAACAACTTCTGCGCGCTCACGGGAGCACGTGAAGATGATTTCGCCGAGCTGCCTTGCCGCTGCCGTGCCCAGTAATAATAGAAAAAAAGGGGGGCATGAAGATCGCGCGTACGGGTTCACGGCCGAGTGAACAAGATGCGTATCTTCCTCCCTCGCATATCTCCTCTGCCACACATGCGCTCCATTATGTGTCGCCGGTCGCAGCAGGGGCGGCGTGAATTCTTCCCATCGTAATATCTTCCAGGATGAACAATCGTTTTCGTGGGAGGGTAAGAAGAGGCAGACAAGGGGAAAAAAGAAAGAGGAGGAGGTGCTTAAAATGTATGTTGGCTTTGTTTGTGCTCAGAAGGGGCAAGGATGATGATCCGTACGCGGCAGGTGAAAAATTTGCATTCTCCTCCAAAAACACAAAAAAAAAAAAAAAAAGAAGAAAGCTAAGGTCATTTGTAAAAGGGTCATATCCGATGCATCTTAGAAGTAAAATATTGATACTAGCAATCTTAATTTTTGATCATGCAGTAACAAAATAGAAAGAAACTTGTCCGACATATCTTCCTCCGACGTTCCGTTTTATTTCGTAAATAATATTAATGCTGTCTTTTTATCTTTTTTTTTTTGCTTGATCCGAAAGTCACGAACCGTCTGGACTTGTGCTCAAGAGAACCGAAGTCAGTTGGCAGATTCAGGCCTAAAATATACTACTACGGACGACTCGTAGCTTTGGTCTCCAGTCCTAGAGGAGAGTATACAGAGTAAGAATTTAAACTTTCAGTAAAGCGCCGTTCACACTCTTGCGATTGAGTACGACCGAGAGAGACCAGACCGGTTTTTAGGACCGGATGCGTTACAGCGGAGCTGGTCCTAAGAGATCGCAAGAGGCTTAAAAACCGGTCTGGTCTCTCTCTCGGTCGTACTCGGTCGCAAGAGTGTGAACGGGCCTTAATACTCATCATCACACTGAACAGTACACGTAAGTGAATTACAGCTTAAAGTAACCAGATGAGGTAAATAAGTAACAAATGAACCTCGGTGTCCCTCTTGGTAAACTAACCGCTTGTCTTCGCAAACCAGTTGCCGCCGCCGCAAATACGGACATAAAAACACACGCAATCGACTTCCGCTGTCGTTCGCACCTGCTACCAAAGCAATGACCTCGTACAACTGAACAATTATAGCGAGAGCATCACCGAACCTGCAAGCTGCAACCCCCCCCCCCCCTCTTCGTCTATCCGCAACACAAACGCGTGAATTCTTACAACAAAACGTCGTTGCCACATAAATTTAATACATAAATCAAACTTAACGAAAAAAAAATTTGTATACGTACTGTCTTAGCACCTTCCGATAGAGTTATTCGACCCGCCACAAACAATGTTTTCCGGGAGGAGCGAAACGTCGGAGGGGAGTATCGCGGTTAGAAAGAAGCACGTTTGAGGCTTGTGAGCGATCCTCACTTTGGTTGCGACTTGGTACCGTACCTGACCTCCTCACGCGCTGATGTTTTCATTTTCGCAGTACCTAAAAGTTTGGCGCAGCGCGCGTCTCGTACTTGCTTACAACAGTAAGGCTGCAGCCATTCCCACTGGCGTTCGAATGGCAACCGCGAAGCGAATCCCCTCGCTTTCACCATCCCACGCGCGTGAACTGATTGCATCTTTAGACAACCGCGTTCGCAACCGCTTTGCGGATGCGGTTCTGTCTCGGGTGTGAATGCGGAGTAAAACGAGTTGAGGCAGTGTGATCAAAGCTGAGCAGACGAACGTACGCGGTGCATTCCGAGTGGTTATTAAAAGTAATGACACAAGCCGTCGCATTATACGAAATGGTTCAGCCGTATTCATTCATCCGTTCCTCTCCTGCAGGTTTCGATACAGGCGAGCGCTGTACCGGTGTTCATTAGTTTCATTTATATTGCGGCACCCAAAGCTTCATCACCAGCTTGCATGTTATACCAAACATACCTCGAGCTAGCAGTTGAATCGCCCTGGCCAAAGTGTCGGTTTAGACAGCGGATACAGCGGACGCCATCTTAAGTAAATGTAAACAATTATCTTTTGACGCAAGAAAGAGCCGTCACCCACAAAACGCACGAACTAATTAAATAATTAAGTCAATCGATTGATAGTAAGTACTCCATCACCAGGATCGGATGGGTGGCTCCAGTAATGCGTAAATAAACAAATAAAAAAACAACGAAACGTCGGCGTTTCAATATTCAATCTAATTTGGCTTAGAGAACTGCCAGCAGCACAGCTAAACTCCAATGTCCGTAGAACCTCGCCTTCAATCTGTGTGATACTCGCCGTATTGCACATTCCAAACAACTAAGCGACATAAAAAAAAAACGCGTCCTTGTGTGTTTTACATTTTTAATGCAAACTAAAACGCCCCACTTTCTTTTTTTTATAAGCTTCGGACGTTGCGGGTAACGTGCCACCAAATATTGCCTAAAATAAACGTGACACGCATTAAAGGGGCGGATCAACGAAGCAGGGCACTTTGCTGATCGTCCCGGCAGCGCGTCTACGAGAACTACGAGCGTAAGTCTGCAGCCAATTTTCGTATGGTGTACAACGTACAGCGTATAACGCAGGCTTCGGGCATTCTAAGTTCGTAACAAAAAACAAAGCAACAAAGAAATCGGAACACTCACGTATTTCACTTTGAGCTGCTTGCCGACGCCTCCGCGTCCCAGTGACGCCGCCACGCCACCAGAGTCGCCTCGACCAACGTCCTGCGCGGAAAAGTGAAGCACAGTTAAACGCCACTGCATTCACTCCCTACAAACACATTCACATCGGACGCTCAAAACAATACCCGCTGGTCCCGTCAGAGGAAGCACGGGGGCACCCTCCTGACAACAACAGGCCCAACCCCATCCACGATCATCACGGCACGCTGCTATAGATAACCCTCGCGCGCACTCACGAAGCTCGGTAGCATCACGACAGGTTTGTAGACAGACGGACGTATAAGCGCTGCCCAAAGTAAAGACCGAGCACGTCCAGCCATCACGCACCGGAGGAACTTCATGCAAGAGTAAGTTTAACTGCGGAGAACCCCTTTTTTTAATAGTCGCGTCGCTAAAATTAGAAGCGTCATGCGTCCGAATCTGCGCGCGTAATGTAGCACGGGCCCATTCAGTGCGGTGCTCGGCCCGTATTCATTCCGACGGGGCGACGTGGAGTGGCAAAATGTATATAGTACACACATTGCCAAGATGGACCGGCGCGAGGCATCGTTTTATTAAGTCGCAATCACACTGCAGCTCATACAAAAGACCGACTTCACACAATGTCTGGGGCGTTTTCTTTTTCCTGCATGTCGGTCTTGTCAAAACATACATGTGCATGAAGCAAACGTGCTTCGAGATAATTCCGTCATCATGTGTGAAGCGAAGTCTTTTTGGTGTGATCAGTGTGACTGGAGTTTGTTCCGCGCGTATCCGGCGGTGGCCGACTTTCCATCTTTAGACACCCTTGCCGGTATACTCTGCGTGCACACCGCGTCAAGAACAGGAAAACGCGCGCTCGCAGCCGCCGCGCAAAGGGATTATCGCTCCAGCTATACGCGCGGCTAAGTTTGCGGACTATTCTCACTTTAGTCCCGTGAGAAAGCTACAAAGGCGCTTGCAAGGAGCGACAACGCATTTAAAGTCAACTGGTTTGCCCTTTATTTCGTTGTTTGGTTGACACGCGTTTATGTAGCGCGTTTTTCTCATTATCCAGACTGCCACACCTCCTCCGCTTGTCTCACAAAGACGGCTTTCACGAAGAGGAAAATGACAACCTCGTTTAAAAACCTTCCCTTTCCCTCGCGCTCCAAAAAGAAACGTAACAAAAACAGCGACCAAGTTCCCACTTAGTAAGTAAACTCCAACCCCGGAAAACAACACTGGACAAAACATCTTTAGCGGCGGCGGCAGGCACGCGTTTACATCGGGGTGGTTAAATATAGACTTCTCTCGGTGAGGCAAACAGCGGGGCGGTAAAGTGTGCAAACGTCATGCTTGCCTCCATTTTGATTTCCACGTCTGACATGAAAACAAAACAAGGCGGTCCGGCCGTACCGATCCGCGACTCGGCCACGTCCAGAGATTGAACGATTGGTAGCAGAGGTCAGGGGAAGCTCGTTCCATGGGTTCGATATAAATGCAGAACCGGCGCGGAGCAGACGGCGTCTACAAATACAGCGAGACCCAGTCAAGAAAACAAAGAAAGCCCAGTCGAGACCTCCGACCTCTACTGCGACCGTTTAACGCGGATCATTCGGGTTGGCAAACGCCTTAATCCTCGACAATACAGAGAGCGCGCGCTATGGAACGTCCCGCTTCGATCTTGCTCGTTCTACTTCCCCGATGACCTTTTTTCCCCCTCCTTTATCTTAAAAGACAATTCTCTGCCCGAAAGACAGAGGGACCACATTAGAGCCTGACACTCGGACCTGGGGACCCGCTATATAGATAGCGGGAGTCCGTGACCGCTAAAAAAGCGGCGGTGCTGCCGCGAAAGACGACGTCGTCGACCGAGAGAAGCGACGCCACCCAATTGTCACGCTGTTCACGTTCGCAAGCCGATAACAAGATAGCCCCAGCCCAGTCGACACTACGGACGGAGTTTCTCGGGCACGCTGCCTGCTCGGCCGTTGTTTG
Source organism: Ixodes ricinus (assembly GCA_037355805.1). Lineage (NCBI taxonomy): Eukaryota > Metazoa > Arthropoda > Arachnida > Ixodida > Ixodidae > Ixodes > Ixodes ricinus. Next base: position 85,699 of record JAZHYW010008885.1, on the reverse strand, counting down.
TTTTTGGTGTGTGCGTCTTTCGAGAACAAGGCTCTAAAAACAAACACGGGCACGAACGGGAAGGAAGCGGACGGCTCCCCGCCTCGGGGCAAGCCTCCTCGCCCAGTTTGAAATTCTAATCGCGCACTCTGTTCCGCAAGAAAGCGCAGCAGCGCGGTTTCGACGACGCCATTCAAGGCAGCTGGATGCCCTCCTTTTCAACGATGCCGACAAAAAAAGCGGCACCATTATTTTAGCGCGTTGTCGGCTTTTGTTTCGAACTCGACTGCGCTCTATTCGCCGCGTCGATTGAGTTGTTCTGACACCTCGTCGCTGCAATTTGGGGTATTCTTAGCGAGAGCGGGAAAATTCGCGCACTGCTGGCCGTCTCTCTGAAAGAGTGACTTGGTCGATCGATATCTGTTACACGATATACATGTATTAGCTCGTGTGTTTCGTTGTCCAGGTTCAGATAAAGCCTGGTTTAACAGGCCTGCTACGCAAGCTCGATTCATGACGGCAGACGGCTCCAAGTTGCAATCTTCCTGTTCAATGAAACACGCTATATAAAGAAAGACAGACGTGTTCAAACTATACACTTTGACATTTTACTTTACCTACGCACAATATAAGCTTTTGTTTTTTGTAACTGGGACATGGAATTCAGAGCAGCTTGGTAGACGTGGGAGCACGCACACACGGAAGACAACCGAGTATACGCTCCGAGAAATATCCTCGCAAGCACCTACACCGCGGGAACCACCAATCACCTCTGCAATGTAAGCGAACGGAGAAGGTCCAATCATTGTTTGGTCCCAAAACTCCCACTATACCGCTGGGACAGGTCATACACTGTACGTGCCCCAGATGCTTGATCTTCAATTGATCTGTCTATATCGGCTTTGACTCGCACTTCCCGCTTCCTTTCTTCGCGAAGTAAATCGACATTTATGCGGGTCGACCACGCGTCGGCTTTGTAAATAAACTTTTCGATCGTTATTTGTATGATAATCACAGAGAGAATAAGAACGGCAAGGAAGAATTGATTCTCGCCTCCAGCACGAGCTTCCTACTTTCGATAACGCTCTCACCTTTTCCTCCAACAAAATATCTTTACAACAAACAAACGGCGTGCCGTGAGGTTCGAGCGTGCACGCACAGCCGAAGCACGTATGTTGGAAGGCAAAAAGCGCCTGCTAGAGTAATACCGCGTAGTAGACAAGGCCTGCGCCTCCCCCCACCCCCTCCCCCTCTCTCAAACATCATCATTGAATGGATCCACGCAGCGCCACCTATACGGAGCACAAGTTCGTCTGCTTCTTCCACACGGGTTGCGATGATGCCAGAACGCCAAGCTCTTATTTATTGACTGGAAAATAAATAGTGGGTAGACCTCAAGGCATTTAGGTCTACCCACTATCCTTCAATCAAAGCCAATCAGAGCTCGGCGTCGTTCTGACGTCACCGGAACTCCTGCGCAAGAGGAGTTCCGACGAACTTGCTCTGCGCATATTCTGTCCTACCCATTCGTGTGCTTATAGGCTTTCTTTCACGAAAGAAAACCAACGATAACATATGTGGTTGATATCGTTTAATAAAAAGATCTCTCTCTCCCCAGACGGGGACCAACAACAAATAGGATCCCATTCAAGAAGACCCGGTTCTGTTGCTTTAAAACTATCAGTGGCACAACGAGCTTGTTATCGAAACAATGCTCCGTAGCGAGAGAATATTTGCCCTAAGGACCCTCCCTCCCCTACAGGGTTAAACGCGAGTAAAACCAGCCTTCATCAATGATGATAAACGCGAACAATCTACTAATGTCTGTTTGTGTGTCCGCGCTCTGCGTGCTGCCCAGTCTCGCCGGACGGGCGTCCGCTCACGTTCTGTAACGGTTTCAGCTATCGTGGTTACATAAGCACACTCCGAGCAACCGACCACGCATAATGGTCTCAGGAGCACAGCATTGCAGCACGCGTTCCGATGATAAGGAGATGTGCCCGGACCGACATCCTCCGAGGACGGATGAACAACAGACAATGTCACATGACCCACATAAGAATCGATGGGCTCGGCTCGATAACTATACGCGAACCGAAACAACTACCGAAGCCGCGAGTCTCAACTTGAGCGACATTTGACCCCTGTAGCTACGGCGATTCCGCCACAGGAACTCGCAAAGTGATCCTGGAAGCCTGCAATCGTCCAATTAGGCAGAAAAAGAGAGCTTCTTACCCAACGATGTTTTCGCCCCAACCATTAACCTTTCCATTGTTGCCGTTCTGTCGCTGCCGGGTCGCTTTTATTTTCCTAGCTGCCTTTCCGGGCCAACTTGCGCTTACGGACGTCTCGTCCCCGCCGCTGCATGCGGTGCGCTCCGTAACCGGACACAACTACTTGGCAGTAAATGATCCGGAATGCAGTCCATTTCCGCGGCATTGTCTCTCCGGGAAGACGTGGCGTGTGCCACAAGCCGCATGGAGCCGTGGACTACAGCCGCCCGGATTTCAGGGAGGCTGTACAGACACCGAGAGAACACTGCACGCCTCGCGCATGCGCTGAGACCTCCGAGACTGAAGGGATCACTGATGAGCTGGGAACTCCGCTTGTTACATAACATCATCTATCAAACTTGCCGGTGTCGGCAAGGTCTTTGCTTCACACAAAGTAAGAAGGGAACGCAGATTTTATCAGATGCTTGAATTAAATGACAATGGATAAAATCCAGAGACGTTATACCAACGCTCTGGTGTTCGTGTTTGACTACTTGGTACAAAAAAGGTTACAGTAATGTATTGAGCTCAGGAGCCTCTCCACTCTACGCGAACCTGCAAGATGTCACGAATAAATAAATAAATAATTTATGAGACGAAACACATATGTCGAGGCTACCCTTGCCAATTGACACTGTGTCCAAGTTTGTAACACGCTTCACCAGCAGTGAAGCGTCTCGTTCAGCGCTTTTATTGATTTCAACGCGTGGTCCAAGCTCCTCTATGCGCATTCTCCGCCAATTCCACTGGGTGTGATCAGTGGGAAAGAGAATTAATGCCCTGAATGTCCAGCAATGTTTCAGATGATCTCGCAATGTCTACATGTTTTCTCTTACCCTCTCACTTAAATTATACATTATGATGAGTAAAGTCTTTTCGATACTACAGACATTTAGAGGGCAAAACGCAAACACACCCCTAACTCCAAAATATTTTGATCCTGGAGTGACACGTGGTGGTGGTTCTAGTTCATAATAAACAGTTACTCTCGCGACATCTGAAACAGCAAGTGTTGGATCAACAAGTTTCGTTCTTCGGCATCCCTTCCCTCGAAGAGGGCCACAGCACGGTCAGGTGAAACGACTTTGAAGTCCGCCCTTTTAGTTCGTGTCTTCGATCAAGTAGCGACACTCCATCTACCCCCATGGGTTCTCGACAACGTGCAGCTCACGTAAACCGCCCGCGCCCGTTGGGAACTAAAAGCCGGTCCGCGTGTACTCGCTCGAGCCGTAATGATGACGGATATCCCAGTACCGGTGGCGAAACAATGCTAACCAGTCGCAACCAACGGGAAAGTGGGATCGGGCTTCGCGAAGACAAATTGAGGACGCGTCAGGAATGAAGGTGTGTGAACGCGAAGAGTCGGTCGGCATTTGGCACGGTCCACAGACATCAGAGAGAATGAGAGCTAACACTATGGCAGGAAGAACCTGTGCGAGGCTCGAGAGTCGAGAGCCATACGGCATTATGGAGGCATTCCCGCTTAGAACATGAATGATAGCAGCCTGATCAATTGTCCGGGGAATGCTATGGCCTACATCGGCCCGATTTAAACAGATTCAGCCCCGTTATGGGAGCCACGCGAGTCACGATTAAAACTAAGCGTACGCTAAAAAAAAAATAGAAACAACAACATCAATAAAACAGTGCTGCGCACACCCACACCTTTCCTCAACATGTATCCTTGTACAATGATCCCAAAAAAGGTGTTAGTGCGGTTCATTTGCACGAATAGCTGCGGTAGGATCCTGTCCAGAGAACAGAATGCGTAGCTACTGCACAACCTTTCCAATTATTTGTAGATAAAACAAACTAAAAAACAAAAAAACACATGGCCGAAAGGTTACACGCGTATGGCTACAGCATTTTGCTTCAAAATCTAGACCAGGAAAGTTATGGCGTTGAAACGCTTATCTAATCACGTTTTACAAATGTTTGGTGAGCTGGCGACGTCACGGCATCCTGCACTGACGCCTTAGATTGGCAAGGTGCCGGCGGGGTATGAGGCCAACGTGTGAACTTGCATGCAAAGGTTTCGGTGAAGCGTTTTAATCTCAAAAGAACTACGCAAGATTCGGAAACAACACATTCAACACCCCCCCCCCCAAAAAAAAAAAAAATAAAAAAATGAAAAAGGATGAGGGTAGAAGGACGGGGAACCCGATCAGCCAGATATTTGTTTTTATTTTCTCTCGAAGTGCTGCTGAAATAATTATAGATAACAAACGTTATTTTGCAGAGCTCAAACTACGGTCGCATATGTCAGTACATATGGCACCCAGTACTCCCTGATTTTCCGCACGGCGACGTCGCCCTCATAAGCTTGAGTAGACTCTATAAACATACGCAAGTTCGAGTCGAACGTAATTCTCGCAAGCCTGAATGTAGCTTTGGCAGAACTAGAACTTCCGAGGAGTCGCTCGTTCCCCAACTTTAACATCCGAATGGAAGCGACAAACAACCCCCTTAACGAAGGTTGGTGAGATAACCTTTGTTGGTGGGGAATCCTCGCCGCATCCGCTAACGATGTGCCCAAGAATCACAGCGTCCGTTTGCAGCAGTGCATCGAGTTATTGTTGCACATTATTGGGTGAATACATTCAATTATACCCTTCATCTACAAGCCCGTGATACCTTGAGCCCATACTGAGACGTTAATCGTTCTTTGTGCACACAGCTTTTTATTTTATTTAAGCACTTAAGTATGTAAGTCACAGACTCGACAAAGAATGGGACGAAAATGAATGCCCCCCGCCATCAAACCCGTCCACAGCACAAGCAATGACCAGGTCGCCGATGGAAGCCAATACCTTTATCGTTAATTTTTCATACTTTACCTTTCAATGTGGAGGAAAGAAGCCAGCGTGAACGTAGAGAACGTATGGCTTCTGAATATCTTGGCGAAGGATGCCTCGACACTGCTGTTCAACACCAGAGCGGCTCTACCAAGACAGCGGCGGAGTGAGGTGACCACGAGGTCACCCTTCATGATCACAGGTTTCCACGATGTCTGTAGCATACGCTCAGACGCTGTCCGGGTCATCGTGGACGCGAAGAGAATAATCGACAGATATAATGGACGAACTCGTGTGTCGTTTGGAATGCAGCAAGAGACGGCTTATGATGCAATATCGACGCGGAGAACGTACAGGCTTCGGGGACCAGGCCTCGTCCTTGAGTGATTCGTCGCAGTCTGCATTCTTCCGTCCCCGCCGCACTGGGTTTTTATTTTATAAGTTTCGTGGAAATGACATTTCACAGTAAGAAATATATATAAAAGGAAAGAAAGAAAAGCAAGGCCCGAAGAGAGCTGAAGGAAAAGTGCCTCACGCAGTCGGCTCAGTGGGCCATAACTGAAACTCTCGGGCAGTGTTGTAGGCGTTACCCCGCACGACCAAAAAAAAAAAGAAAAAGAAGGTAACGAAATGCGTTACTCGTTACTTGTAAAATAAAGGAACGCGTTACACACCTACGTTACCTCAAAGAAAAGGAACGCATTACCGTTACCAATAAAATATAACGGACGTTACTCTTGCGTTACTTTTTATTTCTAAATTGACATTACTGGCGTTTTCTTGGCGACGGCGTTTTTCGGCACTGGGACAATGAACGTGGGCATTGGGGTTTTTCTAAAGTGGCACCTTTTGCGTGGGGAAAAGTCAGACAAAATTTTGAATGTACGTCGAATGAGTGCAATAATGAATGACTTGGCGCCTAGACTTACTTTCAGCTTAAGTCCAGACGCAGCCGATGCTACGAGCTAATGGGGCCAATCAAGCAGCCTCAAAAACGCAAGTCACTGTGCCTTTTTTGTTTATGATTGGTTCAGCCATGATAGAACACGTACAGAAACATGACGAACACCGTGATGGTGCCCTTTTGACGCCGTCTGATTGGTCCCATCAGCACGTAGCGTCGGCTCCGTTGGTCAGCCTACACATACGTGCGTGCTGTGAAAAAGGCTGCAGGCTTTCCCCTTGCATGAGCACAACGCTGCGTGATACGTTCTTTGTTTGTCCTTTCTTTTTCTCTCCTCGCGTCATATCCGAAAGCTTCCGGCAACGAAGAAATGAAAACACATACAGAAGCATTCAAGGACCGCGGCACTATGCCGTCGGGACTCCCGCTGCCAACTGCCATCGATTCAGCCCCATATCTCATCCAGAGCGACAGCCGGCCGACGATACGGGACTCTGGGCATTACAGATAGCTGGGATTATAAGTACTTTCTCATCTAGAGAAACTAAAGACAGGCACGCCACGAGCAGGGAATTTGCATTTCTCAGTACCGCCGGAAGCCGCCTCGATACGTGAGCCGTTAGCGACGGGCCGTAAATAATTATACAACATCCACGAGCGTACGCGCAGTGAGTTGCCGCGAGGAGGGGAGGGGAGTTTCGTCAGCATACCCAAGTCCTAAGTCGATTATTATAAACAACAGGAAGAGGAAGAGAAGAGATTGAGAGATAGAAAATCGCAGTCTTGTTCGTCGACAATTTAAGAAACTCCTCCAAGGCGTGCGCATTGTCGCATTCATATACGAAAAGTAGAACTTATGTTGCACGGGTGTAAGTTCCCACCTTCGCTGTTGGATGTGCATCGTCGGGCGAATTTCAAGTCCTTCGGGCATTTCTCTGAACGTAACAAAATAATTATGTTGTGTGTACATTTAGATAGCCGGAAATTAGTCAACCTCAAAGGGCGTCTGGTGTCTCAGCTGTAGATGAGAAATTTAGCCAGTGCGGTACAACAGCTAGCCTGGGGTCTTTAACGTACAGTCGGCACAGAATGAAACGCGAACAAGGAGCGCATGGTTTTCGACCCACGCTGAGTCACTTAGAGACGCAGCACTGAAGGTTTGGATGCACTGAGCAAGAGTCTAACACATCGAAGGAGGAGCCATCTTCTTGCAGCTCCCATCTGGTTCAGGTGGTGCAGCATCTAGCGAAAACCATGCACCCACCGTTCGCGTTTCATTCCGTGCCGACTGTTCGCAACGCAGTAGTTATATACGACCGCAGGCCGGTACGATGCTCGTGCAGATCGAAAAAGTGCAGGGGTGGGGATCGGACCTGGGATCCATGGGTTCTACAGCGCTAGCTTTCGCTCCACGCGGCTGCGGTGCGTAAGCACACTGACAAACGCCATTTTAAAGGGAAACTGAAGCGGTTCTGTGTTTGAGGAAAAACTGCAAAATCGTCTTCATTTAAACTCCAGGATCACGAATATCGAGATTATTTTTCAATTCGGTGCATGGAGGCTGCAGAAATTAATTTTTAAAGTACCGCTGAAGCCCCTCCTTCCCGGAGCGTGACGTCATATCCAGAGTTTTCGGAATCCCTGCTCTCACGCATGTTCAGCGCCTGTCAAAGCTATGCACGTCCACTCTTGCCGTTTTCGAAAAGGTCAGAAATATAGACGTCACGTCTGGCGTCAGTGCTAAGCCGCCTCGGTGGCTCCGAGGCGAGAGCGCTGGCCTACGGATCCCCATGTGGCGGGTTCGAATCCCGGCCGAGGTGCCCGCAATCTGACGGAGGCTGATTGCGGAGAAGGCGCCGTGTAACCGAGCTTTCGGTTGCACGTCAAAAGATCCCCAGGTGGTCCAAATTAATCCTCAGTCCTCCGCTGGGGCGTGCCAGATGCCCGTCGTTGGTTTGGCACGTAAAACCCCCAAATTTGACTTGGCGTCAGTGCGGAAAGATATACCTGGCAAGCTTGCAATTGCACGCGCTGCCCATACGAGCGACACGCGCTTGGCGGCCCAAAGATCCTAGTATATATCGTCACGACTGGTCGGAGGTTTTTTGTGTTTTCTCGCGTTTAGTTACATGTTCGGGCAAAACGAACGTAATATTCCGATTGACCAGAAAAAAAAAAATGAAAGCCGTTTACAACTCCCTGGAACGCCGAACTAGAGCGCAGCTCTTGAGGAGGAGGAGGGAAGGGTACTGAGGGGAGGGTAAACTCCTCCTCCCTCCTCCTCAATTCCTCATCCTACCAAATACTCCTCCCTCCTCCCATCCTCCTCTTCCCCTTCCTCCTCCTCCCCCCTCCTCCTTTATCCTCCCCTCTTCCTCCTTCCTCTTCCTCCTCCACCTCCTCCTTCCTCATCCCTTCCTTCTCCCTCCCCTCATCCTTTCTCCTCCCCTTCTCCTCCCTCCCCCTCATCCTCCTCCTCCTTCCTCCTCCACCCCCTCCTCTTCCCTCCTCCCTCCTCCTTCCTCCTCCTCCTCCCTCTCCCTCCTCCCTTCCGCGCGGTGCATTATGGGATATTTCCCATGATGCACCGCGCGGTTACGCCGACGGCGACGGCGACGCCGCTCAAGCTGGAAACGGGCGCCTAAGAGCTGCGCTCTAAAATGAAAGCCGTTTACAACTCCCTGTAACGCCGGATTGGAGCGCAGCTCTTGAGGAGGAGGATGGAAGGGTACTGAGGGATAGGTGACTCCCTGAGGTCACGTTACCTCAGGGGGGTCACGTGACATCAGGGGGTCACGTCACCTCAGGGGGTCACGTGACATCAGGGGTCCCGTGACCTTAGGGCGGTCACGTGACCTTAGAGGGTCACGTGACATCAGGGGGTCATGTGACCTCAGGGGAATCACGCGACCTCAGAGGGTCACGTGACTTCAGGGGATCACGTGACATCAGGGAGTCACGTGACATCAGGGAGGTCACGTGACCTCAGGGGGTAACCCTCGTGACCCTCGTGAGGGTAGCCATCGTGACCCTCGTGAGGGTAACCCTAGTAACCCTTGAGAGGGTAACTCTCGTGACCCTCGTGAGGGTAACTCTCGTGACCCTCGTGAGGGTAACTCTCATAACCCTCATGACCCTCGCGAGGGTAACCCTCTTGACCCTAGTGAGGGTAACCCTTTTGAGGGTAACTGACCCTCGTAACCCTCGTGAGGGTTACGAGGGTTACTCTCACGAGGGTTACGGGGTAACACTCGTGATCCTCGTGAGAGTAACCCTCGTGAGAGTAACCCATGCAACCCTCACGAGGGTTACAAGGGTTACGCGCGGTTACGCCGACGGCGACGCCGCTCAAGCCGGAAACGGGCACCTAAGAGCTGCGCTCTAAAATGTACCAGAATTCACCTCTAACTCGTTTTTTTTTTCAAGAAGTGTTTCAGCTTTCCTTTAAGAGTTCGTGCGCATGGCTCGTGTTTCGCTCGCTTTTGGAAGCCACGAACACTGGACCACAGGAAAGATTTCGACAAGTGAATACAAAATACCTTGATGCCTGGAAGGGACAATGTGTTGAGACTCGAGAGAGGGAAAAGCGTACTTATCGGGGACATCAACTCGGTTCTTTTTACAATTATTTATAACAAGTGTAAACACAGTGTCCTCCGCCGGAGCAAGCTTCGACTCGGAGTTTCTTCTACTATACGGAAGCGCCATGGTCCCAAAGGCATGTCAGACGCTAGAAAGAAGCGAATCGAAAGCGAGAGGAAAAGACAAAAAGGTTATTTAAATCCCCCGGAAATGTTCTTCCAATAACTCATCGCCAACAAGCACGTGCGCGCTCACACGGAGGTCCCCCGGGACTTGTCCGTCACGCGTGAGAACGCGCGTGCATGCGTGCACGCACTCGCGCAAGTGGGCAGCTAGCTTCAGGCAGTAGTCACATCCCTCGTGCACGCGCGACATCCGACATCTCTTGTTCGCTCACGCAGCGCAATCAACGTACAAGACAACTTCGTCGAATCAGGAAGAAAGCGCGGTGGTCCGCGAGCGCGCACAGCTACAAGGACCGCCGCTGTAGTCACGGCAAGCACACGTCGCCTCAAGAACAACGAGTCAGTAAAACACCATCTTCAAAAACCTTCGCCGAAAGAAGAAACGACGAGCATTTCTGAAAGCGGAAGGGGAAAAGAAACTTTCTCGCACGGAGAGACACACAAACAGCGTGCGAATTTGTCTTCCTCCAAGCCTCAAACTCGTCGGAGCAGCAGCTGTACGGTTCGATTCGTCGCCGAGGAGGAGCGCGCGCGGCCACACGACGTGTCGTCTTCTCCCAGCCGAGCTCGTGGTGCGGGACTAAGTCGATTAGAGGAAGACGACGGTCCCCGAGCACGAGTCGACGCGCGTGCGAGCAGCTGAAGAGTCGCTCACACGCTGGCGCGGAGACCATTAGTCGATACGGCCGTCGCGACGACGACGACAGGGCGCGCTCACCCGCGGGATGACAGGACGCGGCCGAAGAGGGGTCGAGAACGAAGAAACGAACGTCTGACAGAAGGCAACGGGGAAAAGAATTCAGCCAGCGGGATGGAGAGCGGCGGCTGGGCATTCGCGGACCCTGAACATTCTGTTCCGGATCGTTGATGCGCGCCATTCGTAGTTCTCGCTGCGTTTTTTTGTGTGTGCGCGCGTTGTTGGCGACATTCTTGGAGCTCGAACCGTTTAGACGGTCGCCGACGCGTGAGCGAGCTCCCAAGACGTCCTCGTTTGTCTCTGCACCCGCCGAAGAACACTGTCGATTTGCCGTGGGAGGCAAAGACGGGTACCCATGGTTGTCAACACTTCTCTCTCTTTCTCTTTTGTGAAATTTTTTTATTGAAAGGAACGCACTACCAACCCACGGGTCCCCCTGATGAGCGGTTGGAGAAATTGGATGCTTCTTCTAGCGGAGTAACTAACTGGCTTTTGAAAACTGATCGGAGTTGTGGCTGTATACCCATACTGGAGATTCGCTTCCAACTTTTCGAAGCCTTTGACCCCTCGCACAATATTTGTCGCCTGGAGATGTAACCGCCACAGTCTGATTTTGTTTAGATCTTATTACTGGTGTCTAGACCGTTTATAACGAAGTCAACGGGAATCGGAAATCACTTCGCTATATCCGCTACTTCGTTATAACCGACTTCGGTTAACGAAGTGCAAAAGGGAATGGGATATCGTGATTGCTTCGCTGTACCCGGTATTTCGTTATAACCGGCTACGTTAAAACCGGTCTCGACAGTATATGAATGTCGTGGAGGATAATTCCACTCCCTAGTTCTGCAGCAGGTCGATGTTCTTACATTCCTGCGCTCCGTACTTCATCGCAGATGCACATTTTCTCCGATTTCCTGGATTACCGCACATGCGGGGGCTCCTGACCTCTACATGTGTGCTGGCTCTAACGGATAGGGGATTTCAGTCGACATTTGCATTTCCGCTTTAGGATCTGCGCGATTCCAGACATAACGCTATCTTTCACGCGTCACGGGACCATCGTCCTTTCGAAATCCGCACTGCTAGTTAAACGTGTGCTTGGGTTATGTTCGCAGCCCACCTGCGAACTCGGCGACCGTGTAGTTCGCCATTGCAACCGTGTATCGCACGCCACGCGGCAGCCAGGCGCACGACTTTCTCGACTCGTTACTGGTCGATCGCAGGCGGTTGCAACCAACACGAGGATAGCAATGTTGTTATTGTTTTGCGTACAGAGTAAAAATTCCCGTGCCTATAGACGTTTTCTGTTTCCTGTCGTTCTCAATCACGTGGGTTCCGTTTCTGGTATGCGGGACGAAAAACATAATAAAACATTCCAGCCTGGAATTTGCGAGAAAATATAGGTGAGGCAAAACAAGAATGTGCGACAGTCACGCATTTTCCATAAACGCCTTCCAGCGGCGTGGAGAGATCAAAACGATGTTTTACCGCATACCAGAAGTGACGACGTTCAAGATTGCTGCACCCTTGTGGAAGAGGTGTATACTTCTCCACAGACCACCGTGGTGGCCCAGCCACCGCAACACCAAATCGACCAAATAAAAAAAAGAAGTTTTTACTTAAAAATTTGTTTGCGTAGTAGCTACAACGAACGAATGAGAAAAATGTCGAGCTCACGGCCTCGCGCAGATTGTGTTTTGGACCCAAACCAAAATGATTTATGTGCCTCATCCTCCGCTGGATGTCCTCCGTGGATGTCCATGATTGGCCAAGCATGTGCCCCGCGAGGGAGAAGACGCCTTAACAATTTTTTCTGTTTTCAGAAGAAAAAAAAAGAAAAAAAAAAGCAAAGTTTCCGTGAACAATTCGGCCGGCATGAGAGCGTGCCGAAGAGAGGGGGGGGGGAGAAAGAGGGTGGGGTGGGGGATGCATTAGGCAGCTGTCGTTTGACTCGAGGCCGAGACAACGACATCGGAGGCGGGGTATGTACGCGGGAGAGAGGTCAACGCCCGTCCTTCGGGAGCCACGGGGCGCCAAGCCGCCGTCGAACCGCGTGGGCGTGCGGCAGCGGTCGCCCAACGCAGCCGCGACGGGCGGAGCACTCACTGTCGCCGGGACCCGCTAGTGTGCCCAGAATTCAGAGTGTTTCCGCTCGAGTCGGCAGTCACGTGGTTGGTGGGCCGCGTTTGCAATACGAGCTCAGAGGGGGTGTCAAAAGCGTTCATCGTCTGCACGCGCCTCTTGGCCTCCCTGCGACCAATCTGCGCACGAGACATGCGGCATTAAATTGCAAACGCTCTGTATGGTTTGAATTGCTCCCTCTCTCAAATCTAGGTTCTCTACGGCGTGCGCACGCGCACGTACGCGCACGCACACACAGCACACACATACGCGCGCGAGAGAGAGAGAGAAGTTAAACAAGCAAAAGAAGGACTGAAACGCGCCGGCAGCCGGAACGGCGGAAATGCCACAGTTCGGAGCACATCCATTTATATCGAGAGAGTTTTGGCAGGTTGGGCGGGAACTTGGAGCCCGCTAGAGCTTTACAGCCGGGGATCATATAAGATGGAGTCAGCGTTTTGCGCTGTCTTACCGAGAGGTGAGAACGCTTTGTGCGGCGTTCGACAGCACGAAATGGAAGACGAGAATTTTAATATCCGCTATGGTTATTCCTGGGACGTACAATAACGTCGACATGTTCGAAATAATGCCTTATACCCTGTACAGACAGTTGCGTGAAAACTGTGTTCGGAGCGACAGTATCAGGGTTGGGCAGTATCGCGATACAAATGCATCGCTATAGTATTTCAGAAATACGTTGTGCATTTATATTTCTGTATCGCGATACAGTTTTTCTAAATGTATTTTGCATTTCTGTATCGAAATACATTTTCTGGCAGTATTCCTGGCATCGCGGTACTATTAGAGGCCGATGTATTTCGCTTACCACCTTCATGGAATCGTTGACCTCCATGAAGAAGGTGAAGACCGAGTTTCATCCGAATATTTGTCTATGACTAGATATGACCCCTTCTCCATTCTGCAAAAAATTACAAATGCTTTTCTGTTATTCTTTCAGACATCTGGTTGGTCGATTATTCTCGTAGATTCAATTGTTCAAGGCACTGTCCGCCCACCTAAATGACAGATCAAAATATGGGTTCCTCGAACTTCATTCAATGGTGACTTCATAAGGCCAATGCTGAAAGAGGCGCCTGTATTGGACAAAATCCAGGCGACTTTTCGAGGTTGTTTTAAAGAACACACAAATGATCACTTAGAGGTTCCTGTGATTTTGCCCCATAATGATAATAGATCCCGAAACAATCCCACGCTCAAGCAATGCGAAAAAGAAAAGACGCTGGCTTTCCTTACTACAACGCACAATGCAAGACGTTAATGCTGCGAAAATATTAATTCTCGCGAAAATATGTTGAAGTCAAATTTCAGGCTGTATCTTACAGCAAATGAATGCATAAAAAACAACCCTCGCATTCTAGATTATGTTTATCGTACATTTTAAATTGTGCGTACATTACCGTGTGCATCAAAAAAAAAATTGGGTTGTGGGGATATTTATACAGCGTGTAGTTGGTCAGCCATTTAAAGTTGCGACGAGTCACTCGCTGTAGATGAGCAATTTAGCCAGTGCAGTACAACCGCTAGCCTGGGGTCTTTAACGTGCACCACGCAGTAGTGATACACGACCGCACGCCGGTACGATGCTCATCCAGATCGAAACGGGCAGGGTGGGGCTCGAACCCAGGATGGGTTCTGCAGCGCGAGCTTTCGCTCCACGCGCGTCGAGCTGGGTGTGCGCTTTAGCCCACTCGGCCATCGATCTTTTTTTTTTCTTTATTGACGGCCACCGATCCCCCCGTGTGCATCCAAATAGTTCTACGGAGTGTGAGATCATAGGCTGCAGAATGCTCGCGCGTCCCAGCCTTTACGGTGCTTTCTTTCACCCAGTCTCAGCTGAGACGCTGTTCTAGCAAGTCGGCCTGGAACGGGTGTGCTTAGCGTCTTATTCCACCCATGCATCAAAAAGGGGTCCCGAGGTAGCAACAAATTATGTCACGAAAGCCGGAGTGTCATGCTATGCTCCGTTCACCCTTAGCTGAGACTACAGCCAAAGCTACAAGCGGGAGCTAGCCCACATGTCGCGATCCTTGTAGTTAGTAGAACTCCCGGCAAAAAGCACGAAAGAGAACGGGAGTGTCGCCCTCATCGCGACGTCCCAGCTCCTGGAGTCTGCCGAAGTTCCCGTGGACCCGCAGCGGAACAGGCGTGTGCCGCATACACCTCCGCAGCTGGGACACCACCAGGATCGCAGTGTTGTAGACGTTACAAGAAAAAAAAAAGCTTATGACGTACGTTTTTTATTACTTTCAAATAAAAGGAACGCTCGACGGACCTATTTTACTTAAAGATAAAAGAAACGCGTTGCGGTTACCGAAAGAAAGTAACGCACCTTACATTTTATTTATGGATTAAGACGTTTTACCGTTTTGAAGTGACAGGCATCCATAAGCCGCCACGCAGAAACTTAAAACATAATTATTTGAAATCTCTCTTTTTTTTTTAATTTCCAACAGTTTTCATTTTGCAGGTATATGGAATGAGTGAAAGAATTTACATGACTTGGCGCCTAGAATCATGAAAAAAAAAGTTAAAGTGTACTTGGGGGAAAACTGTTTAACGAGTAACGTAACTAGGTTACCCGTTACTCGAAATAAGCAATGTAACTACGTTATACGTTACTGTATTGAAAAAAACTAACGACTACGGTACTACGTTACCAAAAAAGTTACGCATTACCGGTAACGCCGTTACTAGTAAAGCGTTACCGCCAACACTGGAAGATCTCGGCAGGCGACAGCGTGGCTCTTCTGTGACGCCATCGGGCGGAAATCGGGGAGCACTTTTGAGGATGCGCTAAACACGCCAATCGGGGACGCCTTCCGGATACCAGAGGGACAGAAACGACAGCAGCGACAGCCACGAACAGACCCCGTGTCGCCGCCATTGATGTCCCGTATAGGCTAGCGGAGGTTTCAAGGAGATGGGGTTGCAAAGCGGCGGCGTTGTCACGCGACGCATTGTCGGACGCAGCGGCCCGACACTCCGAATCACGTTTTTTATATCTGTTCGCTTCCAAACGGACCCGCACAATTTGCCTCTTGTATAGGTTTTCTTTTCTTCAATGCAAGTAGTTGCATTCTAACGGAAACTATGTCAAATTTCATGTCGCCCGAAAGCGTGTCTCATGACCGGCGTTAAAGGCAGCACAGTTGGCCACATGCCAAACACCTGCACGGTCCACAAACCTTTTTGCGCAAACTACACGCATTTTCATGTAGTTTGCTTCTGTACTGTAATGTTTCGTTAATAACTTAATACAAACACCTCAATTCCTAAAAAAAAAGAAAATTGACTATAATGTGAGTTGTTTAAAATAACGAGACAAAAATGCACGTTCGTCCCCGATACTTTGATCCATATAGGGGGCCATCCACATTAACGGGGTCCATCCACATTGACGGGGTCCATATTAACGAAGCCTCACTATATGCTGGTTTGCGCATTTTTCGTACGTCGTAAGAAAAAATCGACAACAGAGAGCGACGAGGAGACGCTTTGAAAAGAAGCGGTTCATCTAAATATGACGGTCGATTGATAGATAAAAGTAAAACTACGTTTGGTTTTCTTTTCTATTTTTACTAGCTTTTAATGCTGAATATGTACCACAGGATATTTCAATGTCTCATTTGGAGAAAGTCGGGACTACCACCCAGTGCGCCTCCAATGATCTTCATTGGATACCGTATACATTGCTCGCGCTTCAAACTCGCAGAGAACCAGATCGGTTGACTCGTTCAAGCCTGTGTTTATCCCCTTGGTCTTTATCCCCGTAGATTTGCATTCCGTTAGCTGGCCAAGTCGCACTCGCAACTTTCGCCTCTGCCATGGAATGGTTAATCCAAAGACCGAACGAACGGGCACCGCGGCCTTTCTGGCTGCCGCTACTCTGAATCCCTAATTTTTGTTCTTTTTTAGCCACAGCATTCTAATCTCGTCAGCGAACGATGCCTCTCAAGAGCTCGTGAAGCCGGACAATCCTACAATCCTCTTCTTGGCATAAAGGCTAGCTCTAACGTCGTGAGATTTCCTAGAAGTGCAACCGTTTCGTCCAATGATGATTAACAAATATAGGCGCAAAGACCCGGCAAAACTTCAGACAAAAATATTTGATCTTTTTTTTTTTTCATCTCAGAAAAATCGTTTCCCATTTCCGCCTAATTTTATGCGCACCTGGTGGACCCGTCACGTGCGAACAGCAAGGACACTCCATCGTACGTCGCAACTGCCATATTTCTCAATAACTCTGTCCGCGAGACGACAAAATATATCGCTTGTTTTCTGCGTGGCGGTTGTCGACTCGTATAAACGTTACTGCCATATTAAGATAAACACCTTGCCGCTAAACATAGTTAGAAAGGAAAACAAAACGCGCTCTCCGCGCACAATTTCTAAAATGTTTTTACGAGAGTGTCCACAAGACTGTGTTGCACATCCGCGTCACCACATTCATAGACAGGAGTGCACGTGTTGTCATTCAAAATCACGTGACTGACATAAGAAAACTCAAACTAAAAGTCCTTTTTGTTGTTGCTGTTTTTTGCCGAGCTTTTTTAGTTGGTGACTGGGACCTCAAGAGCAAAGAGACATATATTTAACTAAAATTAAAATAAAAATGATGCCGAAATGGCTGCTGTCGCTACACGAATTCTCAACGAAATCTGTTAGCATTTAGCGCAGAGAATCCGACTCGGCGAGGGATGGGAATTTCCACCTCGCAACGGTCCGCACACTGTTGTCTTCGGAGAGACGGACTGTTCTCCCGGGCGTCGGCTGTTACGGAGGCAGCCACCACCGCTTCTCTCGATCGCCGCTTACGGTGCGCATATTGTGTTGCCTTCGAAGAGCCAATCTTTTCTCCCGGGTGCCGGCGGTCTCGCGCAAACGGCGTCGTCGCTGGGCCCGTTTTATGTTGTCGCGTACGTTGTGCCATCGCCACGGCCGCTCGATCTCCTTCTTTCCCGCTCCACCGGCACGTCATTGGAAGCGTGCTATGCTCCGTTCCACGATAACTTCGTGAACTGTGGAGGCTAGGGCCCCGCGACCCAATGAGAGTGTCGGAGCGAGGCACGTGACCCGACCTCACGGGAGCATTTGGCTGTCGTCTGCTAGCCAAAAGTCGTCTGCTCCGAAACCAACCAACTTTGGAAGAACGACCACCGCAGCAACTTATCCGTCTGCTAGAATAGCGAGCACTTCGGGAACGGTTCATGAGACAACCATACGTTCAATTTAGCCGCAAATTTGTGACGGCTGCTAATGCCAGGGCACAGTGCGCTATTTTGAGCGGAAACGGCCAATCACACGGCTGCGATCGCCGGCGATCGCCAACAGCCACGGCGCCACAAAGCGAAAAAAATTGAGCGGATACGGATGTGGCATCACGTTTTTGGTTTAGATATAATTGAAACTCATAAATTTGTGATTATCTTTTCCTTATTCTTCATATCTTCCCGTTATAGATGGACTCGCGCGAGTTCAAATGCTGTTAAATAAAAAACCTAATACTACTTTTTTTTTTTCGAGGAGTGTTTTGTTGTTGTGGCGGTAACGAGGCCCCAATGGCCTCGACCATGGAGTGTTATCACGTGCCTTGCTCCGGCGCCCTTATTGGGCCGCGGGTGCCGCAGCCTCCGCAGTTCGCCAAGTTATCATCAAACGGAGTATAGATGACTATATTGCCCTTGTAATGCCCGAGTCCTATTAACAGAACCAAACGACAGCGACAAGCCTCAAACCCATGCAGCATGTTCGCGATGGTACCTTTGGCAGGCGTTTAGTCGTTCGGTGTTCGTGAAGTAAGCCCGAGTGATTGCAAGCCTGCCAGAAGATACCCTCGCGTGCATGATGTTCGTGTTTGCGCATAGCGTCCTTTATTCTACAGAGCCTGTCAAATTGCGAAAGCCTCTGGTTTGAGGCTTGTCGCTGTCGTTTAATTGCTTCTGATGAGATAAATTAGCGCAAACGACAAGAGAAGAGAAAGGTGGGACAGGACAGAGCGCTCTGTCTTGTCCCATCTTTCTCTTCTCTTGTCGTTTGCGTTAATTTATCTGATCATGTGTAACCAACTAGCCCAACAGATGATATTGTTGCAGTTCGTTTGCTTCTGTTTGTCGCTCTAGTGGGACCCGGGCATAAGTCGAAAAAGGGTAGTAACGAGCGAACGAACGGAGCGAAAGAAGCACGCAGGGAACCGCGCCGCGGTCCCACGAAACAAATCCAGTCAGTCTAGTAGTCCAGTCCAAAAGACGACCGTCCAAACGAAAGAGGGCTGCGTGTACCAGGGCAATAAGTGCTAACGCATTCGAAAATACTTTTCTCAGAATCTCAAAACTGTCTGGTCTTGCAGCAGGCCACAAAATACGAGCTATGGCACAGTTCCGCGATTATTGTATCGGAAAGGAAGAAGAAGAAGGTAAGGGCAGGAGGAGAAAACAGAGAGGTTAACCAAGGCGGCCTGCCTCGGTTGGCTACTTTGAGTTGGGGAAGGGGATGAGGGGATAAAAGGAGGAGGAAAGAAAAAGTAGAGGAGATAAAGGTAACATACTAGCAGTCACGTTAACACTGTGAGTGCAGAATCAATAGTCAAGAGAATACCGCAGTTTCCAATATGGCACTAAAACTAAGATACTGAAAAGGCGTGCCTGAATTTTCCCCAATGTTCACCCATAACACTTGAGTTTTTGTACGCGCCAGCGCGAAGTTCAGTTGCGCACATGTACACTTACAGGAATTGTAAAACGGATAGTCCTCGATACGACAGTAAATAATGAACAATAGATAATTTTTACAAACAGAACTCGAGGCGAGTTTCTGATAAAAATCGCAGAAGGGCGTTTGCGGCTTTCTCCTCTTTAAGTGGAGAGTCCCAGGCCCCTAGTATTTTGGACGTAGTAAATGGCCGGTCGTCTAGATGTGAAAGAATGTTCTTTAGGAGTTCTCCTTCTGCATCGTAAAGTGCACAATCACATAATAAATGAGATATAGTTTCCACACAATCACATCCCGGACAGTTCGAATTGTGTGTTTTTCCGATTCGGTGCAGAAATTCCTGTGTGTAGGAAACGCCCATACGTAAGCGGTGTATAACAGCTTCAGTTCGCTTGGGTAGGTTACGTGACACACGGTATGTTAGGTCAGGATCCAGTAGATATAGAGGAGGGTAATGGTGTGCAGAGCTCTTCCAGAGACTTTGCGTTGCATTTCGGGCGTGGAGATTTATCAATGAACTGACATCGCTTCTGGAGTAGGGTATTTCGACGTTGGGGAATAAGGTATGGGCGGAAGTCGCCGCACCATCCGCCGCTTCATTTCCAGGTATTTTGCAGTGTCCGGGAATCCACTGGAACTCAACAGAGTGTCTCCTATCAATGCATTTCTGAAGATGGCATAAAAGTTTGAAAATAATTTCTCCATTTTCACTTCGTCGTAGGTATGTGCAGACGCTTTGGAGTGCAGGTTTAGAATCTGTAAACACCGTCCATGCCTGAGGTGGCTTTGTCAATATAAATCGAAGAGCTTGATGAAGTCCTACAAGTTCAGCCGCTGTTGAAGATGTCTTGTGGCTAAGTTTGAAGTTTCTCGTTGTGACATACGATGGAATCACAATGCTTGCGGTAGAACTATTTTTGACACATGATCCGTCCATATATATGTGAGTTTTTGACGCGTGTACACAGGCAATGGTGGATAAAGTAAGTTGCTTAAGCACTAGCAATGGTGTATTTGATTTCTTCTTGATACCTTGAATGTCAAGTTTCACAACGGGGAGAGGGAGTCTCCATGGAGGTATCGTTGGAAGATCAAACGAGCCTATATCATCAGGGATGTATTGCTCCATTTTTGACAGTGCCCTTGAATACTCTGAGTAAGGTCGTTTAAATGTAAGATCAGCAAGTAAGTGATGTCTATGATTAGTAATATGTCTTAGATGAACCCTCAATGTTTCCTGCATCATTAGTACCTCTACAGGTGTGGCGCGTGCCTCGGCAACTGTGCCCAGAGTCGAGGCACAAGCTGGCAGGCCCAAACAGCCACGGAGGCCACGTGCTTGAACTGCTCTGAGAGCTTTGATGTTGGTTTGACACGTGCCATGTAGAATGGGAACGCTATATCGAAGTAAGCCGACAAATAAGGCCACATATATCTGTAATAGGGATCTTACTGTCGCGCCCCACGTGGTTCCACCGATGAAGCGAGTAAGAACACTAAAACTGGCGAGCTTTTTGCGCAAGTACAAAATATGAGGTGACCAGGTCAGACCCCTGTCGATGGTGACTCCAAGAAATGTGTGGCATTTAACGTATGGTATTGTTCGTTTGCCTATCTTAAGTGGATATTTGTCCATTCTTCGGCGGGTGAACGCAATGGCTGCTGATTTGTCAATGGAAATTTCGAGTCCACGGGTATTAAAATAATTTGTCATTTTCTTCAGTGCAGACTGAACCCTTGCCTTTGCTTGAACTCGTGTAGATCCAGAGGCCCAAATACAGATATCATCGGCGTAGAAAGATGCCTGGATGGTTGGGGGCAGTATTTTGGCGAGACGGATGAGAACGATATTAAATAATATGGGACTGAGAACGCCCCCTGAGGGACACCGCGGGTCACCGGGTAAGAAAGCGTGTTTCCTTCTTTTGTAGACATAAAAATTGACCTTCCTGTGAGGTAGCTTCTCATCCACCTGTATAAGTGTCCCCCAATCCCAATTTCGCTGAGAGCTTGAAATATCGCTTCGTGAGTGACATTGTCAAATGCTCCTTTGATATCTAAGAAAGCCGCTATTGTGATTTTACGATGTGCTCGCTCTTGTTGTATGTAAGTTACGAGGTCAATGACTCCATCAATGGAGCTTCTTCCTCGACGGAATCCTTGCATGATTTCTGGATATATCCCTCGCTGTTCAAGATACCAATCTATGCGGCGGTAAATCATTTTTTCCATGATTTTTCCAATGCAACTCGCGAGCGCGACAGGACGGTACGAAGTTAATTGAAGTGGCGATTTGCCCGGTTTGAGAAGTGGCACAATCCTTGCCTCTTTCCACGAGCCAGGAACATTTTCATTGATCCATGAAGAGTTGTATATATTCAAAAGAAGCTTTCGCGCTTCCTTCCCCATATGTATCAAATAACTGTACTGTATGCCGTCAGGTCCCGGAGAGGTGTGAGGCTTTACTGAAGACAGTGCAGCATCCAGTTCGCTCATTGTGAAAAGGTCGTCCATAGCTTCTTCACGAAATACTGGCTCGATTGTGGTATGAGATGAAGATTGGTTCGAAAGGGTTGTGTATGTTGTCAACAAAATGCAGTACAGGTTTGCCACCTCTTTCTCTGAACAATTTCTTGACAAAGCAAGCGAGCGAAATGGATGGAGTTGCGAAGGAGAAGATTTAAGACCTCGTGAGATCTTCCATATTTTACATAATGGCTTTCTGGGATCTATATTTTCGCACATCGTCCTCCAGCAATGCCGAGCGAGCTTCTTAAAATGACGACAGATTTTCTTTTGCACTCTGCGCAATTCGCGGAGATCTTTGATGTCTTTAGTCCTCCTGGATCGTCGTTCTGCCCTGCGACGTATAGCGCGGAGGCGCTCATATTCTGCGTCAATTGTTTTTTGCGTGGAAGGGACGTTAAAATCACGTGTTGCTTTTTCTGCACAGGATACAATGACCTTTTCAAAGTGAGATAGTTCAGTAACATCTTTGCATTCGTTCGTCATTGCTTCTTCGAACATATGCCAGTTGGTTCGTTGTAGGAAGTTTGTTTTCCGAACATTGGTGAACCCATTAATTGTTGTGTACGTGGGTACGTGGTCACTACCACGAGTTTCAATGTCTGCAAACCATGTTGTTTGCGATGTTAGTGCTGCCGAAACAAATGTTAAGTCAAGGCAGCTGCTGCCGTCCGTTCCGTAGAAATATGTCGGGGTTCCGTCATTAATGGTAGATAAGTGGTAATCGTCAGCTAATTCCGCCAAGTGCCTTCCCCGCAGGTTTGTCCGAATGCTCCCCCATATTGAATGATGGGCATTAAAATCACCTGTTAGAATATATGGCAGTGGCATTGTATTTAGGATAGACTCCAAATGCTGCCTGTCGAATAGGGACTTTGGTGGTATATATGCTGCGATTAATGTGAACTTCACTTTTCCATTTGAAATCGTGGCGCAAACATATTCGTTGGTCGGGTGGGTTGAAACGACGTGTGCGGTATATGTAAGATCTCTTCGAATGAACATTGTCACACGACTTGCACTATTAGTGCATGCTGAGTCAAATTTTTCATACCGTGACAATTGAATGTCTTTAGGTAAGTTTGATTCACAGATTACAATGATGGGGAAACTATATTTAAAAACGAGCTGCCTGAAATCAGAAAGTCGTGATCGCAAACCTCTTGCGTTCCACTGTATGATAGAGGCTTTCTTGTAATGATCATCCATTGTGCTGACGTACGCTATCTGTGATAGCGGCGATCACTAATGGGAATTATCAATCGCTCCATAGTAAGCAGAGCCTCTACTTCTGGGAGGTTGTTTGCCCCAGGGCATTCTTGTATGATAGCCTTTAACGCCACAAATAACATAGGTAGGAGTACCTGTGCAAGATCTTTTTGTTTTCGTGGATGCTGTGTCTGGCTTGACATTGGGCATGTTTCTGGCGTTCCGGCGGGAGGCGCTTGAGTATTCCGCGATCGACGAGGGGCTGGTACGGGTGTTGGCATTGTCGACCTCCCTGGGCGCTCCTCCAAGGGAAGAAAGTCGTCCTCTTGTGTATTTCTTTGATCTTTTTGAAGCTTGCGAGGACGCTTCAGGATCTCACTGTAAGTTTTCTTTGTAGGTGCTCCGTTGGGTTGCTCTGGTCGTGGTTGGCGGCGAACAACTTGAGGATTTGGTGACGGAGCTCGGCGCCTTGTTTGCCTTCCGTTGATGATAGAAAGTTGCTTTGCAGCAGTGGCGGCCTTTTTTCGCGGACATCCGGAATATGTGGATGAGTGATTGCCGCTGCAGTTGGCGCATTTTGGTTCTTTTCTGGAGCTACACTCCTTGTGGCTGTGTGGTCCTGCACACACCTTGCAACGACGTTCTCCTCTGCAGTTCCTGGCGAGATGTCCGTACCTTTGGCAGTTGAAGCACTGAACTGCCTGTCCAAAGTATTCTTCAACAGGATGGCTTGTGAATCCGAGGTAGACGCGCTGAGGCATGGCTCGGTCCGTCCGAAAAGTGAGGACGACTGTCGTTGAAGGGTGTTGTTCCACAATTCCGTCATCCTGGCGTCGGTAGGCCACTTGACGTTGAACGGACACGACTCCAAAATCTTTTAAATACTCCAAGAGCTCGTCGTTGCTGTATTCAAGTGGCACATGTTTTACTTTTCCATAGTTCCTGGAATATGCCTCCGGAATATGAGCAGTTACCTGGATCTCTCCGAGAGAGGTGACTGCGAGAAGCTTGTTTGCTGAGTCCAGGGATGCAACATTTACAGAGAGATTGCCTTCTTTGTTGATCTTGTGCGAAACAATCTTTTCTTGTGTCACCGCTATAATCTCATTGGCAAGCACATTTGGATTTACACGCCAGAAGGACGTGTTTGGTGTTGTGGGCTTGAAGACTACAGGAATTCCTGTTGCCCGGTTTTTTCGGTACGTCACGACAGTGTACGGTACGTCGTTGTCGGTCTCATCGGTTATATCCCTCATTGAATATAATGAGGTGTTATCCTCGCCTTGGTCCCTCTCGGCATCGGCGGTACGGATTCGCTTGGATGGTATGTTCTCGTCTGATACTGCTCCACTTACTTCTTGAAGAACCAATTGAGGAGGGTGAAGCAGTGGGCGTCCATCCTCCTGGCGGCCATTGGAATTTATGTGGTCGGTGATGGCGTCCATCTTGGCAGGCAGATTGGGCGTCAAACGCTTTCTGCTACTCACAGAAGAGGTTGGCCCTCCATTTGTGGTCGGCGGGCTGTCGCCGAGCAGATTTGCTGATGGTAGATGGTTTCCGTTCGTGATAAAAATTGAATTAACTGGCCTAAAGCGTTTGGTTTTAGAAGGAGCGAAAAATCGAGCTTCTTGCTCTGAACACTTCTTCTTCTTTTTCCCCGTATCGGAAAGGAAGCAAACCACAGGATACAATGGTGCACAAGAAATGCATACGTATATGTAAACAAAAGACGACACACCACAAATCATTTATAAGATAAAAAAAAAACGAAACGCCATAATCTATTTCTGGAAAAATGCGACATCCGTAGCAAATTTACACACCAACCGCAACCTCGAACCCCAAATCAATAGCCAGCGCTATGCCATTTTCAAATTCGCTTCCTGAAGTCAAACAGTCGTATTGGTTGCACGGATGTTCGAGCGACGGGAATTGTCGGTCTGTTTCAAAGTGCAGCGACTCGCAACCTCCGCTGCGGATGGGCAATTTTCCGCTTCCGAAAAACCCAACCCCGAAAAACGCGGCGCGCCCCTTGTGTAGAACGCAGGGAATTTGAAATGGCCGTCGCGCCACGCACGCCGCTTCCAACGTCGGGCTGGGTCCAGGGCAGCGGCGAGCACTCGGACCGGCACCGTCGAACAAAGGGTGCACGGTGCACACTCTGACAGCAAAGCTGACTCTGACCAAAGAGACCGACGACGCGGAACGACCGATTGTCATGACATATATCCTCCTTCTGTGAGCGTCACGGTCGCTTCCTTCTTTCTTTCTTTTCGAGAATCGCATGTCCTTTTCGACTCCGACGCGCAGTGTCGAACTATAACGGCGAGATCCCTGCGAACGCCTAGTGGCCACTTGCTGCTTTTAGCTTGCCTGTGTCGGTGCTATGACTGTCGTTACCACGAGAAAGGAGCCCAGCGGGAACTGCATGCACGCGGGTGCTTCCCTTTCGGTCAAAGGCGCCTGCACTATCCACACACGCATGTGGCATTATCCAGCCAGCAAAAGGCCGGGCTATGGGTCCCCAGTTGGCGGGTGGTTCGATCGAATCTCGCGGCAGGGGTAGGTCCCCAATCTAACGGAGGCTTAAGGGACAAGCTGGTGCCACGTAATTGAGATTTCGGTTGCACATTGATGATGGCCAGGTGAGATCCTTCGCTGGGGCGTGCCAGCTGTCCTTGGTTGGTTTGACGAAAACACCAAACGATCCGTCTTTGATTGAGACAGTGAAAAAAGAGCACAGAGCCTTCTCAATAGGGGTGGCGTTTTCGGCAAATACACAAATGACGAAGCGCCTGAGAAGTCAGATTGTAGAATTAAGGGACATCGTACCTACTAGAGCCCAGTCGAAAACAACATGCACGCCGTATGTTCTTCTTTCAGCTCTTCTCAAGACAAGCAGCGTAAAGCGTAAGCTTGGACAGCATTTGCAGAACCAAAACCGCCGAGGGTGACGGAGCGAAACATTCACTAAACCTGTATAACACCGAGTTTATATATGATCACAGCCCTCGTGAACGAACCAACCTGAAAGTCTTAACTTTCTCCAGCGACACGAGAACACCCCGAGCACGGCCTTGCACCCTGTCCCCTTCTTCCGTGCAGTTGCGGCACACGGCGTTTCGTGTGCGCGCCGCAGGAGCAGGAAGCGCGCGCATTACACGAGATACACGGACTACACATGCGCACCTCGTCTGGCCAAGTCCAAAACACGACGAAGCCGAGCCAAATTACCGTTGAACCAACGAATCACCATGTCAAACCGTAGAGCGTCTCGCGGAAAGTAGCCTATTAGAGAACAAGAGCGCTTTAACCCGATCCGCAAGCGCTGACCCCCTCTTAGAGCGTCATCAAGATGCCCGAGACACGCCGCTTCAATTCATATAGACGCTCCGCAATATTACAAGAGCCAAGACAATAGTGAAGGCGGAAGCCCGCGCGCCACCCACATCAAAGCTTTACGTGTTTGTTTCTTTGTTTTCATCTAAACGCCCACCGCGTTTTCATTTCACGAGCCACGCCGACCCCCGTCTCACCTTACGCGGCGCCGTCTTCCTCAACCTCACCTACCTACCTGCCTGCCTGCCTGCCCTTCTCGTGTATAAGATAAGCTTGGCTCGCACACCCGAGCGCCGCGGTCATCTCACATCGCCCCAAATCCGCCGGGACGCACGCACACACGCATCGCGTCGCCGAAAAAGCAACGCAACAAGCGCAAAGCCAGGCACGATTTGCGATTCGGAGCAGCGTGCGCGCGCGGCGGTGACGCAACACGCAGCGCGATCAGAGTGAAGGAAGAAGCAGCGTGTGCGAACTTTCTCCGCGCCTCTCCATCAAATCCAGTGCGCTTGCACGCATCTTTGCTCGCTTGCAGCGAGTCGGTAAGCGAGACGCCGCAGAATAAAGCCGTCCGCAAAAAACGATCGCGCATCTGCGCGTCTTGGCGGCGACCATCTTATGCAAATCCGAGCCATAACCAGATCTGGCACGGCAGCAGCAGCAACAAGTGGCGGGGCTGCCCGCCGCATGGTTCCGCGCGTGGTCCTTTCTCCGCACTCACTCTCCCTTTCTTTAGAACAACGCGGCAGCGAGCGCTTCTGTTCACTTTCGAGTATTTTGTACGCAGGAAGATGATCGAAAAAAAAAGGAAGATTCGACCGCGTCCCAATTTTAGAGCCAACCACGCTCTTTTTCTTCTTCTTCAAGAGACGTATAGAACGCGTAACATACAAGAAGAAGAAGAAAAAAATCCTCTCACTTCCTTACAAAAACGAGGAATCGGGCCTCAAGATCTAGCATCTAACGATCGCCTATCACTTTTTTTCTCCTGTTTCTGTTTCTTGCTTGTTCTGCTCTGTCTGGGCTAGTTTCTTGGTCGTGTATTTCTCGGCGGTGACCTACGCGAGACGCCACGGCGAGACTGACGGAAGCGCCCGAGTCAGCAGGTGCACGCATGCGCACACAGGCAAGAAGTGCGTGTGCGCGCGTCCGTGTGTGTGGTAGGCAAGTGGCGAGATACCTGCTTCGTGAACGTGCACCGCTCCATCAGCGCAGCGGTTTATGGTCTCATTGTTTCCTCGTAAAGAGTCTCATCTTTAATACTGCTTTCATCCGCAACGCCTCATTTCACGAGCTGACAAGGAACGCCGCACGACTATATATACGAGAGTCTGCGGTCGAGCCGGGATTTTTCCGCCAAACACATCTGAACCCGTAACCGTTTTATGCGCCGCACGAGTCACAACACATCCCAATAACAAACGCGTTTAGGGCGGCAGGAACACAGGATGAACATTTCCGTTGCCCTCCCCCTGTTATAAAGCAAAAAAAAAAAAAATAACTGCCTCTTACTTTTTTTTCTTCTTTTTTGCGTGTGCTTTAGGCATTTTTGTTACCAAATGCCCCGAACATACTCACGTTTACGGATTAGCGGTGCATTTAAAGCTTCAAATCAACAAAGAATTCGCAAACGTGTGACAAACTCAAAACTTTTGGCAGCTGCTGCTTGCTGCGACCGACGTGCGCTTGCCTCGCTTGCCCAGCTGGCAAACACGTGCAGCTGAATGATATTTTACCGCAGACTAAATTGTTACAATTTTTTTTTTGCATAGAAATGGTTTATACGCGACGAGGTTGAAAGGAGGCAATCGAAAGCTGCATGCTGCCCGACTTTCGGAATGAGACACCGATGTTATCAGCGGCGTATTGTAAGTTGTTTTATGAAACAATGACAGGTTTGCTGGCAGGATACGCACCTCAGCCGCTTTTCCCAACAAGGGCAACTTTTCATTTACACCTCGTTCCCCAGCCACGTTGTCGACAAATCCTGGTCGGAGGAATCAATTTCGGCGCTCGAAACGTGTACGTCCTCCTTGATGAAATAAAGGCAGGCTAATCTAAAATTCACCCACATATATCTTAATTTACAGCATAAAGAAGTCACGCAATAACGCTCCGCAAAAAACATTTTTTTAATTACCGTATTGGTGCGAACACGAGTATAGTTTCATGCACCTTATCGTCGCTCCGTCGCCAATGAGATGACTGCATTAGCCGAGAAGAGCGCCGAAGAGCGAATCACGAAGAAGCGTGCACATAACTAGTCATCAAGCACGTTTATGTTGAGCCGTCTAAAAACGGAAAAACTGCGCCCTCAGCCCTGAACCAATCCGACCGATCACTCAACCTCTATGTCGCTCCTATTTTAAACGATAGACCGTAAAAGCGAATGTTTAGCGAAACAAAGCATAACAAGATACGCCCTACGTTCCTTGCGCTGTCAGCGACTATGGCACCCAAAACGCTAGAGTGTCAAGCACGACGTTTTTCTTGACTTTTCTGAGAAAGGCAATAGCTGCACTTGCGCTGAAGCAATCTGCCCGATCACTCAGTCTTTAGTCGCGCTTATTCTGAGATATAGTGCGCGAAAGAGAGTGTTCAGCAAAACGAAGTGGGTAATCTGAGTTCGAGGCTCCATGGTTTTCGTAAGCTCTGCAGCCAGCGTAAAGCGAATCTGGCTACAAAGCGATCAATTTCGTGCAGGCATCCGTGACTTCGTTCGAGAAACGCTTCAACAACCTCCCATTCTGGCTGCTGTGTATGGGGACCTAGGGAAAACCGGTTCGAATTAACAGCTGTTGGAAACGAGCTTCGTGATCCGCCCAAGCGAGTCTTCTTAAATCAAGGAGATATGTGAAATTGTTTTGTGTTTTTTTTCTGTAAAAATTTAGAGTTACGCTTAATGACTTAACGTTGAATGAGGAACTAAACGAAGCAAAAATGAAAAGGCGTGGGTGTGGAGTAGCGTACCCTGGGTCACGCTGAAACTACGTTTCGTGTTTCTGTAAAGTCACCGGGAAAGTAGCGCCATTGCGCTCCAAGCCTGCCAGCCCATACAGACGACCAAAACATCGCAAGGAGATCACTGATCTCTACTGCAGTAGGCTGGATCGAGGATCGAGCTCGCTTGTCTTGCTGGGGTTGAGCGGCACCACCGACAGCCATGGCCTGACACCAGCTAATGCATGCGACTATATATGGGAGAAACGGGGAAAACTGCCATTTCTTACCTTAATACGTAGTTTTCGGCAATGAAACTTTTATCGTATCTTCCAAGTGCGAATATCAAAAGGGTTAGAATACCAATCTTTTGTAAAAAAAATGTTTTGTCGTTGAGGGTCGAGAGTTGCGACTTGGTTGAGCGTAAACTGTGATGCGGTTCAATGAGACAAGGGCTGCCGAGAGTCAATGAGGAGTCGTTCGTGATCTCGAAGTTATGGGGGCTTGGCACTAGTCAATCTGTTTCAACAGCTTTTTCCTAAACCCCCACCCCCATTGCACTTTTCGTTGGAAAATAAACTTAT
The DNA here is from genome assembly GCA_037355805.1 of Ixodes ricinus. Lineage (NCBI taxonomy): Eukaryota > Metazoa > Arthropoda > Arachnida > Ixodida > Ixodidae > Ixodes > Ixodes ricinus. The sequence continues at coordinate 55,833 of JAZHYW010008885.1, read as the reverse complement.
TGTTATTATCAGAGCATAGCAGACGATACGTTACAAGGCATTTACTGGGGGCATTCGCATCATTTCAGGCGCTTGTACGGAGCACTTCAGGTGCAAGCTTTTGCTTTGAACTGCAGTGAGGGCTTCTGTGACGAACTAAAACTCGGAGCGTGTCGTTCATTTGTTGAACGTGTCGTTTATTTAGCGACTGAAGCAAGCGACGCTCTCACGGTCAATAATGTTCCAGCACATTTGATTTTTGATTTTTTAAATATCGGCGTTTAAACGCTTGGCAAATTTCGATTCGATCTCCAATAACGCCCGACATAATGATCGTAACACATCATACAATAACCGCCTTCGAGCACCGCGTACAAGCTTCAATGATCCTACTTGTGTGTGTTTCTCCCATAGACTATTGGGGAGGAGATCGAACAGTCACGCCTCTAGCGGTGCGCTTCAGCTGTGGGGACAACAAACCGTGATTTCTTGTTTGTTTTTGATCCGAGAAATCGAAGATAACGATTCGAAGGCCGCTCCTCGTGCGACCAAAGCACTGGTCAGAGCGAAGAGCTCGTGCCCAGACCGTGCTCGGCCAGGTTCAATTTCTTTGTTATGCTGTGTTGGTAAACACCGGGCTGTGGGGACAACAAGCTCGATAAAGCGCCCCCTATAGTTCGATCTCCTGCCCAATACTCCGTTTCACCTTATGTTGTACCGCAGACAAGGCTAGAAGCTCGAGCTCATCTGAGCGTTGGCAGCTGCCCTTGGTGCACGAGAGCGTGTGCCGCCGAGGTGTGCCATAGAGCAAGGAGCTCGCGCTAGTAGCGCTTTCTGCGGTACAACACAAGGTGAAACAAGTATAGCGTGTATCTGTATGTAAGCAATGGCTAGCAATGGCCGCTGGACAGCGCCACCGACGGACTCCCGTTCCGCGATTCATCCTACTACACATAGACCATTTGCTGTCTTACCCAAGCATCAAGGAGAATGCAGGGATTGGTGTTCCACGCGCCGCACGTGCTGGCCTCAGCGGTAGTAAATTTTCTAAAGCAAATACCTAAAACAAATGGCATCTTGCACGCGCGTTCGTCAATGCTTTCGTTTGGTTATTTACTTCGAATCTTTTATACAGGAAAGGCGTGCGCGTGTGGCGCGTGGAACACAAATCCCTGCATTCTCCTTGATGCTTGGGTAAGACAGCGAGATGGTCTATTGGCGACGTGAGCGATCGAAAGTGTCGCTGTGGTCAGCCCCGCCACGATTGGCCGAATGCTGGCTATGACGTCAGCAAAGGATGTCTCATCGACGGAGATAAGAGGAATGTCAGAACTTCAATTTTGACGGTGTTGGCAGCGTTGCTTTGAGTGCGCTATGATTTCAGGCTTCCACGATGCCCATTACAAACACCATCGATCTTGCTGTTCATAAGGTAATGACGTCACGAAAGGTAATCAAACGAGGGCGCCACCGAAACATCTCGCCGCTAATAGGAGTACTCACTGGCGGCCACAGCTGTATGCGCGACTGCTGAGCGCGTGCTAACGGCGAGCTTCCACAGTCCTTTTGCAACGTGCATTCCACACCATCAAGATTACCGGTCTTAGCAGCCTAGTAATGTGAGCCCGTTGTGAGCATGCGCTATAAACATCGTGTTCAAATATGGCGTTCAGTCTCTGTTGATATGGCAATCGCCATTTCGGTCCTTTCAAGTCTTCGAAGCTTCGAAAGGGCATTCTGAACCAGTCGCGCAAGATCGCCATGGAGCGTCATTGTACTAAAAGCGTTCCTCGCCAAAATATAGCGTCTTTGGCACTGTGTATGAAATCAACTTATCAATCATGCTTACCTCCACAGATCTCTTGCAACTACTTTGTTGTTCTCGCGTATTTGAAGACAGGGAAATTATTTTTCGATGCAAGCACCGATGCCGCATGTGGTGACGGTGCGAAGACGTGCGCTTGTTTCGCCGGTGTGTGGATAACAAAACTTCTGTATACAAGAAATGTTTTTAATACGAAAGCATTAACTGTCCCATAGAGCGAACCGACGTCATCAGCTTTTGAAGCCGCGCCAAACGGCACGTTCCCCTGTCCCAATGGAACGAAGTTTGTCGTCTGTAGCCGAAATCTGACGGATAGGCAGGCTCCCATTGGCTGGCGCGCCGTAGTTTCAAGGAACAAGGCTCCCATTGGCTCCTCGCGCGGCGTAGTTTGAAGGAACGGCACCAGAGAAGTCCTCTCCATGGCAGCGGCCCGGCCGCCTGCAAGAGGTGCAGGCCCGGCCGCAGAGCTTGCACGGGCCAACTCCGAAGAGGCTGCACGGCCGAGCTCAGCGCAGCGCGGCCACTTCAAACACGAGAGCGCGCGCACGGAAGCCGGCTGCTACCTCGGCAGTAGCGAAACGTGGCCGCAGACGAACTAAGGGAGTCCGCCGCAGACGAACTAAGGGAACGGAAGAACCACATCCATGCTTTCGCACTCACAACTCATAAGAAGTGTTTAGGTGTCCTCGGAATTTTTTTATAAAGCAACCTGTCACCGGGAATTCGGATCGTCTGCCCAAGGGTCCAAGGGTAGAGAGGTGAAGGAGGAACTACTCATTCCGTGTACCCAAATGGCGACCATACGGGGACTTGTATCTACTTTACCAGGATCCATTGACTTTTTTGTTTCTAGGGAGTCTGAAAAAACAAAAAAAAGTCATAGAAAGCAGTTATTCCCCATGCATGATGATACTGCTCAATAGATTGGTAAGCTGGTGTACGATGTAACCTACTCTAGTATTCTAGCTGTTTTTTGTGTTTGTACATTTTACGAAATAGGAAAAACCTGAATGCGGAAAACAAAAAATTCAGCGTTGAGTTTATGTGCGATTGACTACACAAATGACGTACACACAGAGCGCACCGAAAGCGACAGGAAAATCTTGGAATTTGACACTATTCACCACAGTGTTCTAAAGTCATCTTTCAGATTGATTTCAAACACTCCACCGAAACTTCCATCAGGACAACGCTCGCGCTTCAAGTTTAAGCTTTATACCATGCTTTCAAATAAAACAACACGTCCGCCGACAGCCGGGTCTTCTCGAAACTACAAAATGTATTTAAATAAAGTCCGTTTAAGCGCAAGCAGACGATGACAATCAGGTTCTTTCGGCCTGCCAAAAAGCTGGAAAAAAAAAGCGTGAAGACGGGCCAATTTTTTACGCCTCCAAAAGGCAACCCAAAAAAATCTAACCCCCCCCCAAAAAAAAAAAACAACAACAACAACAACAATAACGCATTTGAGCACACACGCTTTTTAACGCAGACGCCCCCGCCATCACTCCCACGTTAGCGTTTCTTTGTTTCTTATTTCTTTTTTTACATATATACATCATTTGCAAGTCAACGAACGCGACTAGAATTACGAAGATAGTGCCTCCTCCCGCTCTTGCCTCCTACGCAAAGTCGATACACCCATCATTACAAAAGAGAAAATAATAATGATATTAATATTAATAATGTAAATAATATTAAATAAATAACTAAAAAAATAAAAAAAGCTAGAAACACGTATGAGAACGTTGGCAAAGGCGTGAAGACTGCGACGGAACTGGGACGCGAAGAATCCACGTGCACGGAGACGTGAAGAACAGGTAATTATTTAAAAATAAATTTCGCGTTGAAAACGTAGGAAAAACAAAATGCCCAGCCTCCCATTCCTGTGGACGTGGTTCACAGGTGTCACGACGCCACGTGACACACTGACGTCACGTCATGTGGTCACGTGGAGTGACGTGGTAAACTTCCCCACTAAATTTAACGAGAAAAGGACCTACACCCCTGAAGCGATCTAGAACTCACCTGGGACGTTACATCTTTCTTCATCGGACAAAAAAAAAAAAATTTACCCTACGTAAAAAAAAAAAAAAAATATTTTCCTACCGCAACGTTTTAGAACTGGCGATGATTTCAAATTCAATGGAAATGATCGTAATGGTGAAACCCTATAGAGTGGCGCATTACGTGATTCGAAAAGCCTGTCGAGTGAGTTTCATAGAAATTTAGTTTTCAGGCTATTTATGATTTTTCTTTTCTTCTTCTTCTTCGTGACTCTCATCGAGACTTGGCTGATTTCCCCTCTGAAGACCACGTCAATCTCACGTTCAGCGAGCTGCTGATTTCATTTTGACCACGTGAACCCCAGAGAGAGACCAAACAGAATTGCGTCAAATCAAATGAGGCGATGTAATTCGCTCGAGCGCTCAAACCTCGGGACACGGAATCAACTTTTCACACAAAATATGCCGACATAACGCCGTTCGTTGTGCACAGCGATCCCTGGTTCTGCATAGAAACATTATCAATTATATATAAAATTACAAACGCAAGAACCGTAAGAGGATAGAAATACGAAAACAGCAACAAAACAACAAAGCAAAAAAATGCGTTTCGTCCATTTCCATTCACGGGCGGAACGAACAAGCACACACACACACACACACACACACACACACACACACACACACATACATACATATATATATATATATATATATATATATATATATATATATATATATATATATATATATATATATATATATATATATATATATATATATATATATTAGCGAGCGCGCTATCTCAAGCCTCTACCCCGCCAGCTCAAAGATTGAAATAGTCGGACCACCCGGAAATAAGAAAGCGTTACCGCGTCCAAAGTATACACGGCGCTGCACCCTGCGACCGCCCCGAAACGTCAGCACAGCGGAGCACAGCCCGAGCCGGCGAGCACACACGAGCGCTTCGAGAGACAGCCAGAACCGCCTTCCTTAGACACACATCGCCGACACGCCGTAGCCGAGCGACTATTTTCTTCCCACCGCCCCCGATCCACTTCCGCAACCATAAACGACATCGCCGACATCACCGCGGGCAGGCAGGCAAACGCCACTCGTGTGAGCTCCTAGATTCCTTCACCCATTAGCCGGCAGTGTGGTGGAAGCTACGTGCTCGTGGGACCGAGCCGTACGTCTACCTTTCGCCACGTGATCACGCTCCTGCCCATAGCTACGCGCAGAGAGTAAGGTCACGTGATAGAAGGAAAGCGGTTGGTTGGTCCGACGCGCGCGTGGATCCCACCGCGCTGTTAGCTTACGGGTGAACGTGCCGTGCAGACCCGACCCGACAAACGTCTGACGGCCGAGCCACTTCACGGGGACGTGTGTCATCCCCGCGAGACAGCGTCGCCGCCGCCACCGCTGTCGTCGTCGTCACCGAGGACGCGTAATTAGCCTACATATTTCCTCTTCCGTCCGCTCGTATATGTTTCTTGACCTTTTTTTTTTCTTTTTTCTTCTTCTTTGGGCGGTTTTTTCGGCTCGGACGAGAAAACGTTTGGGACTCGGAACTTGCCCGGAAGAGAGAGACTTCAACGAGCGTGTTGGCGTAGATTACGATCGGGAAATGAAAACGTGGAACGTACAATGATGAAGACAGACACGTACAGGCGTTAGGAGAGATAGCAGACAAGAAGCCAGACACGTATAGCCAGGGAGGAGTTGATCTGAATATAAAAGTGGGGGGAAAAAAATACATGTGCAGCGCACTGATGTGCTAAGTGTTTTCTGCTGCGCCAGAAGGGCTTCCTCAGACCGCCCCTCCCGAGTCACGTTTCGTCAGTGCACAGAAACCGACTTCGTCTCCACACGACGATCAGATATCCTATCCGCTACCCATTGTCTTAAAATTTTCCTTTCACCTGTTCCACCCGCTGCATTGGTTCCCCACGCCCGGTGCAAAGGAAGTAAACCCTGTCCGAAGGGGCGAGTGGGAAGCCTGGAAGGCCAAATGACAAGGTTCTCAACAAGGACCGTGCACACTGTAACCGTGCGGTACGCGGACATGTGCCTCTGTTTGCAAGTTAATTTCGCTCACAAGCTTCAGCTTACCTTCCATCTTATAACCAATGACAATGCTTGTTTCGCCACCCCGTCTTTATGCTATCCGTGGTCCTTGGTCAAGGCCAAGGACACCCTCCCGGAGATTTCGGCGACTACCGGTGACGATGGTGGATGCAGAACGGAGCTTCTCAACGCTGAAAGGCCGATGACTTGTCTACAAAATCGTACGGTCGAGGATCGTCTAAAAGTAATGACTCTAATGGTCATCCACAGGGCGCTACTGAAAGCGAAGACGTAATCTCAACGTTTATGGGCAGACCACAGAAAATCAGAGTTTTGCGTGTAAAATATACGCATTGAGAATGAACCAAGTTCTATTTATATTGCATGGTGCGTATACAGAATATGTTCGTACCTGACTGCATTCTTTTTCCTAGAGTCACTTTTAGTTTATAGAATGTTTTGATAACAAAAAAAAAAGAGAGTTGGGAGGGGAGTAAAAATAAAATCGAAACATCCAGAATGCACACCAAAACCACTACACCAAAGTAAAAAAAAAGTAATAATAATAATAAAAAGCGTAGATGTAAACGTTTTTTCCAAGCTTTTGTATGGTTTCACGGAATGTAACCATCAGCTAGATAAGTTGCCTTAATATTGTACCAAGCATCCGTAGATGATGAGGGCTGAGGATTAAACCAGGAGATACGGTGACCACAGCTGACTGAGCGCATGCTGCCAAGAACTGAGCAGAATTTTTATATTTAGCTATTTTGGTACTCAGCGGATAATTTCAAGCACTCGTTTTTCTTTTGTCAGTTGTATCTATAGATCAGTGTTGTACGGAACGGCGTTCCAAGGAACGGCGTTCCTGGGACTTGCGATTCCTTTTCGGAGGAACGAGGGAACGCCGCCGTTCACATTTTGCATCGGTGGAACTGGAACGGGGAACTCGTTACATTTTTGCTGGAACGGAAAGAGCAACGGCGTTCCTTTTTTCGTTCAGTGGGGTAATTTTTATTTTACTATTTGTAGCAGGGAAATTTTGAAAGTATAAAAACTATATCATCACGAACATGTTGTTTTAACTTGTTAACGTTCTGGCTACTTATCTTAGGGCTTATTTTGTGTGGTCCTCGCTTGGTGACAGTCGGGTGCCGGATAGCTGAATAGGACATCGAGTATTTTTTGAGTGCTGCAGGCTGCGGTACAAAAAAGCAAACCTTATAGTTACAAGAAAAGACACGAAAGAGGGACGTTTCAACCTCAGCTACTTTCTTTGCCCTCCCTCCCCCCCCCCCCCTTCCACGAATCCTCATACCCACACAGAAACCAAGACCGACTAAGGCATTTCTCAACTTCTATAAAGAGACCTACAGTTACAACAAAATCACAGGCTACCAGACATCAGACGCACCTTATCTGGGTATTGGTCATAAAAGACAAGAATTAACCTTGATTTCTTCTCATACTCTCTCGTCTTCATACTGAACGAATCCAACCTTCACGAAGAGAACTGGTAGTTTCAAGACTGGCCTTTGAAAGCCCTTTTCCTCCTCCTTCCTTGCTTTCGACACGGCAACAGCATCAGCTAACTGTGCTCATTTTAACAAGGACATGGAATTAAACAGATAAAAATTGTTCTAAAACACTCGTGCACCTGCCAAATTGCTGCTTCTGTTGAAACAAATCAATGTTCATCTAAATATGATATAGTTGGCTTCAGAGATTTTAACTTCAATATATCGCTTAAATAACACCTCAATTCACTTATTTTCTTTTTTTTCGGGTACCCTTCCATCACGGCATACAAATTTCTGCTTTTATTTGATGGAAGATGAATAAAAAAAGCTGCTTGATCTAACTAAATATGGTAATCAGCAAAATAAAAAAGTAACGTATATACTTAACGATACGTTCCATTTTTAACACAACAGGAACGAGGTTCTTTACACCGATGAACGCGGCAGGAACGCGTTCAAAAATCAAGAAGGAACAGGAACGAGCTTTCGTTCCATTTTTTGAGGAACGTGTACAACACTGCTGTACATAGAATAAGCTTCACGCAGGCATTGATGCTACAGTGGTGTCATATCTTTCAAGAGTGAAATTGAAACCGTTCCTGTGTTCGTAAAGTGATCCCGCTGCTCATCCGTAGACGTATCTGCACCCACTCTACGCGTGCCACAAGCTCGGGGCTACAGGCGTTAAAGAAAAAAAAAGGGGGGGGCAGCGATTTGCCCCCTTTTTGCAGGTGTCAACTTTTTTATTGAAAATATTGATATACACCAGCTAAAAGTTTTTGAGCGGCGAACCAATGTGGGGTCAACAAAATCGATGCTGAGCATCGTTTCGGCCGCAACGTCATATATCTCAGCAGCTGTGACGTTACGGTATGATCTCGGTCGCTTATGGCGTCGAAGCCCGTGATCTGGTTCAGAGTCTAGCGCCGAGCACTCACGCAGCACTCGTGCGCAATGCGTTTCGACCCGAGTATACACTCCGAATGCTGACGAAGCGATCGTGTCCAATCTGTGCTCACGTGCTGCATGACCAGCAAATGGCGGTCGCACATAATTTCAGCATTTGGAAATTCTCGAAAAGAGACTACTTCTACAACTTCTACGTTTTGAGTCACACGCTGTAGCATCGACATGCAATACAGAGGATACACGCATCCAAGAAACGCCATGTTGAAACTGTTTCCTGCTGCACCGATGCATAAAGAGTCTCGACAAATAAATGTTACCCAAGCGCTTCTGAAAGCTAAACCTCATATTTATATTTATGACTGGCTACGTATGAAACACTAGGGCGTAGCTCGTCCATTTACGACGTCTGGCGGTTGCAGTTCGACGACCCTAACCGAAACTGGAACGTAACAGCGGTAGCTGGAAGAGGTGTTGCCTTCCGTTTGCTCAAGTCCTCCATGACATGCATCATAAGCACAATAATCATCCCCTTCTCGATGATATCACTCACTGTACTAGAGATAAAAAGGCACCTCTTTGACGCGGACAAGTGCGCCCCACTTTGAAACCGTAGCTCTAGCGTGGCAACAAATTAGGTAGATTCTCCTTCTTTCTATATACATTTCTCTATCACACGCTCAATATAGATATACCTTATTTAGATAACCACGCCGACTTTATGCGTCACGCATATTCGCGGACTCGGGGAAAGTTTAAAAAGGTTTTCTCTTTTCTCCGTGCCCCATCCATTGTGCTTCGCGAGCGAAGACAGACGAAACTCCTTTTAAAACTCAGTCAGGCTCGCATTCGATTCGATTCGGTTAGGTTGGCTTTCTTCGAGTCGACTTCCCGTTAGCTCGCAGACGACCTCGAAAGCCCAGGTGGCCACGGTGGAAATCTCTACGGTGGCTTACGGCGCCATGTGCTCCGGCGTGTAGTCACCTTAATGGCGGCCACTCTAAAGGGCGACCCCATTGTCGCGCCAGGGACCACAAGAATACACTCCCGCGAACCTCGGCGAGAGGAACACGCTTAAGAAGCACAACAACGGCAGCGAAAAATACCGTAGAGCTGCTTGTATACCGTGAGTCGACAGAAGTGTTCTGTTCAACGTCGGCGTTGTACACGAAACGTTTCGATATACAGAAAAATTTTGTTATCACAAAGATACTTCGTTATACGCGATATTTCGTCATACACGAAACTTCAAAAATTCGGACGTAAAAAGGGAAAGAAAACACATGTTAGGCAGGGTTGTGAAGCACTTACATAACGTGATGCTAACTACAGGTACTTTTATTTTCTGTACCTGCAAGAGGGCTCTTAACGGTCGGAATCGGTAAGAGACATCGCAGTTCAGTCATTTCCCAACAAAAATGTTTCATTACAAGTAAGGTGGAGAGTGGCAATCAAAATGGCGTTTGTTGAAAAACAATTAAGCGCTCTTGTACGCAGAAATTTCGAGAGGCAGTGATCTGATCTTACAAAGAGACTGAGGCACAGCCTAAAAAGGCTCTTTGCACAAAAAAGCATATCTCAGTATTGTGCTTTAAAAGGCGTCATCTGTAGACCTGACGAATACTCTTTCTGAATGTAAAATGTTTTGAGGTGGAATCGAGAGCTTAGAACGGCGTGTATAGGTTTGGCCTCATTTTATTCGTCAAACGGATAAACACACAGCGCATTATCTCAGTGTCCAGGCATATGATTCTCGAATCAATATGTTGCAAGGACATCACACGCCCAATATATTTTTATATAAAGTTCTTTCGTTTACATTATTTATATAAAAAGTAATTTGTGGAGTGAAAAATGTACCTTGGAAATAGCTGGGCCTAAGTAGTTCTTTTTAGAAAAGTACGGTGCGTGGTTACGTAACTTAGCTGTTTTCTAGCGCACTATCCGTAACTTTTGTTAGGAACGAATTCGCACATCGACAATAACTTGAGGAAGGCAGCTGACATAGCAGCTGCACAGGCACGATGAATAAAATTCTGTGACAGAGTTAAAGGACATGGACCGCCTTCCTACCTTCAATTAGAAACGAGAAAAGCGAACGCTCGCCGCCATTCGTAAAACAAAAACAAACCGAAAAATGAGGCCGAAACGAAGTCGTGAGGAGAACGCACTCAAATCGAAAATGCGAGGTCAACATACGCGTAAAAAAAAAAAAAAAAGCGCCACAACTTGGTTTGTTGTGCAGTTCGTATACAGGGGGCCAACGGGCTGGCACGTAGGCTCGAAACACCATCCGAACCCCGCAACTCGTGGAACGCACGACACGGGGGAGAAGGGGTTTGGGAAGACGGCGCGGCGTGCGCAACACTCGCCACGACGAGCAGGGCGGGACGGCAAACACGGTCGGTTCCGGACCCGGTTCATTACCCGGTTCCCAGAAGGGACGTGACCGCCACCGACGTCTTCGGGCCACCGCGGATAGCGGGATACCGAGGACCGATCAGCCACTGGCGCTGCTGGGTATCTGGGTAGCAACGCGCGCGTACTGCGAGACTACGACTGACTGCGATAACGGAACCGTTTTTGCCCATCCGATACGGTACGCACTGCGCGTGTGCTACCGCAAAAGACTCGCACATGCGCAGTTCGAACCGGAGGGTTTATCGTACCGTATCGGATGGGCAAAAACGGTTCCCTAAAATACTCCCTACTGTCTGCAGGGCGTCTTTTGTATGCTGTAGTATCAGCAGCTGTGACCGCGGCTTTGGAGTGTGTGATCGACTGCGTTGGAACTGCTCGAGACGGCTGACGACGCTGCAGGCGCCGTGCACACTCCGTTTCGGTGTACCGCGGCGGACCCTCTATATGCCAGCCGATTAAGCGCTGTGAACCTATCACGTGACAACGCGCCTCTCCTCTATGGATCATGAATATCAAAATTATATTTCAAATCGATGCGCCAAGTAGTCACAACAGCGCTTTCAAGATAGCGCTCAAAGCCCCTCCTTCACGGCGCGTTCGGTGGGCGGAGGGCATCGTGACGTGATATAGAGATCTCAACATTTCCGTGCCTTCCACAAGCTTCATCCGAGCAGACAGAAACGCTGCACGCGTTCTCTCACAAGCGGCACGCGATCGGCAGTTGAATCCTCTGGGTATACGACACACCCAGTGGTTGGTTTTTCGTGTTTTTTTTTTCTTCGCGTTTATTGATACGTTCGGGTCAAAAGTTAGTGATACTCAAATTGACGGGACGCTAAAGTTCACCTCAAGCTCTTTTTTTTTTTCAAGAACATCTTTAGCTTCTTCTCTAAACGAGCCGATGAAGCTTGCGTACAGCAGTCGACGAAACACCTGTCTGTCATGTAACGTTACGTGACGCTGTCAAGCCCACCTGTCTGTGACGGGAGTCAACACCGTCCACGTTGTAAGTTACGACAACGACCGCAGCAAAAGGGAACACGAGCCAGGTAGACCAGTCACTTGTCCGCAAGGTAACTAGTTATTTCCTTTTCTTCGAAAGTATTTGAAATCTCCGTTCTACTTCTTTTTCTTTCTTTCTTTTGCTTTCATCTTCCTGGCTGCCTGAGTGAGCGTGTGCATATCCGCATTACAGACGCGGACAGTCCTGGACCGAGTGCGATGGCCGTCTTCGCACGAAGAGGTGCGCCGAGAGAAACAAACACGAGTCGGGGGCGGGAGATGGCCCCGCGCCGACTTCTTATGCCGCCGCGGCCTTCGGCTGACGAAACAAGGAAACGCACTTTGCGTCTCGTTCTGTTTTCCTTGTATTTTGCGCCTGGTAACGTTTGATATCTGGCCCGTTGGGATCTGCACTCTACGTCGTACAAAACGAATGCGTCGTCGTGGCCCCTGTACACGTTCTCCGTTTCACCATATACAGCGATGGACCGCAGCGTATGATCTACCGAGTCATCGAAGCCAATCCAAAGCCAATCCAAAGTCGCGGCTCTGGATTGGCTAAGATGACTTGTAGCGTTCCGCCGCGGACCCTATGCGGAGCGCAAGTTCGTCTGCTTCTTTTGCAGGGGCTGTGGTGCCGTCAGAAAGATTAATAGAAACGTAACCATTAAAAGTCACGCCCTGCATTTCTATAGGCTGTCGGTGACAGCACTCACTGATTTTATACTATATATATTCTCTACGACTGCGAGGATTAAATACCGGAGCAGTCGAAGGCAGCACCAAACGCAAGCTATAGAGTGCCAGAAGCCGCGTGCCTCATAAGAACGAGTTACGAGTGCGTACGTCGCGAGGAAGCCGCCGTAATCTAATACGCATCACTTAAAAGCGCACCTGTTCGTGTCATACCGAACGCTAATTTGGGTCACAGGGCGTTCGGAAAGCTGGTGCAAATGCACTCCATTCGAGCACTACGTGCTATTTTGTCTTTCCCAAACACGTAAGCTTTCCACAATACGATACAGTATAAAACCGCAAGCTGCGCACGAGGAAAATTTCCACAAATGCGACGTGACACTAATTGGTCCGAGTAAACATGTTGCCCACTCGACAGCGCATCTACGCAATAAACGCCTCGCGTTGCCTTAATAACATAATCGAAACACAAAAGGGGAATCGTTTATCGGAGCGCCATTTATACGTCGTAAACCCAGTAATCGTTCAACGCGTTTGTCCTCATTGAAACCGAGGTCTCGAGTGATCGAGAACACCGGAGTCGAGCGCGTTCAATACGGAAACGCACCCGCGAGCCTCGAAGGGACCGGTCACATTCCGAAGACCATCAACTTTCGCCATCTTCCAAACGTCTGCCGCGTTCAATTGTTCGCCCGTCATATAAAAAGAAAAGAGCAATTGCTCTTCTCGTCTTCCGTCTTACACGCTTTCACTAAATCGTGTCGCCATCGAGCAAACGCACACTTTCAACAACGTGAGCGCATTCGAAGCGCGGCGGCACGAAGCGAAGAGCGGCGGCTGTCATTCGAGCGAAGGTCATCGCAGTTCTCACATGACTATACGCTCAGCCAGACCGAGAAGAAATCGAGAGGGAAAGGAACGTTACGTGTACGACGAACAATACGGCACAATGTCCCACATTTCAGACCTTGAATTTTGAGCAGCGATATAGAGAATGTACTAGACCCCACGTTAAAGAAGATATCTACATTGTATCCCTTTCTCGCGTTTCTCGAACGTCTTGTTTTCAGTAGGTGTTGTTACATACCTCCGAGGAGAAAGACGACTCCCGCGCTTGGGGTACACAAAACGCGACGCCCAAGTCAAGCGCGCTTCGAAATGAAAGCAGCGGCCCACTGCGGGAATAGCGTTGGCCCGTTATCCGACGCTATGCGGAAAATGTAGGCTGCTATCCGTACCTGGAATTCAGACAGAAGCGCGTTGCGCAACCCAGTTTCTGCAACTAACGATAAGTACGGCAATTGTCATACCCCAGTCAACACCCAACAAAGGTATCCAAGTCCAGGCATATGTTCGTGGCAAAGTCGAGCAGTTGTGTTTTTGATGCACGACGATGCCTCAGATGGAACGATACGGAGCAAACCGGCAATACGTTAGGCTGACTTTTTCCCGCCTGGCCAACGCACATACACACGACCTCAAACGCAATGCCTCTTTGAGACCGTCCAATGTATTTACTTTTGATGATAGTCCTGCGGCTATGGGTCAAAGTATCTGGTGAGTCTTCAACTCTTCGATCAAGACCTTTTGGTAAGTATACGCCGAACCAGCAGGGTACGCACTTAAAGGTGAAGGAGCGGAGTTTTAGTAGCAGTAAAGCTTTCCCTTTGTGCCTCAGTAACGAGTAATATACTTCCTTAGTTTTTTTAAGCGAGTAAGAAGTAACTGTATCTAGTTATTTTTAGAGATAATAACGCGTTATTTTATTTCAGTTAGGTGAACAGTGATGCTATTGATTCCAGTCATTTTGAGAACCCTTTGGAGCAACAAAAGTGAATTTCAGAACACAAGACTGAAAGAAATTTTCGAGAACAATCTTATATTATTTATTGCACCACGAATACTAGCGTAACATTCATGCCTTGGTCTGTCGTACTACAAGAGTGTTGCGAGTTTTACTGTAACCAGAACCATTTTCTTGGTTTTTTAAAGATCTTTTTTGCAATTTTCGTTTTTGAAATACGTGCTGATTTACGAAGGACATAGCGTGGAAGTGTGTGACAGGTAACTTTAGGTAAGAAGTAAAATATATCGTAAACAGTATTCCACTAAAATCATTTCAAGCTAGACTAATTTTGAGCACCAAACGTAATGTTTTGTTCAAGTTCTGAGGTTGCGATAAAACTGCAATTATTAACGCACTTAAAAGACAAAGCTTTCGTCATTTAATTATGCACATCACCTCAATTGTGTATATATATAAATTGTTTTAAGAAAATCAAAAAGCGAGTTACATATATTTTTTGTACATTCAAAAATCCTGCTGGTTGTTAATGTTATTCCGAAGCACACATTTGTCCACCGCTTGAGTTCATTTAGATTTAACTATATCTATTTATTTATTGACTGTGCTCTCGCACAGTCTCGGGTCTACAAGGTAAGTAAACAATGAATGCGACATAACAATTAAACAAAGAGTGATGCCCAACTTTTCCTATGCACAAATATCACGACGCGCGAAGGGTGTCAGGGATCGAAGCCTAAAGCCGGGGGTCACACCGCTTATACATCATACAAAAACAGTCTGCATACAGATTCAAACGCGAGTCACCGCGAGTCATCCGTGCTTCGAATGCCGCGCGGCAATGAGTTCGAGGAGGAAACTTGGCACGCGGCATTCGGACCACGGATATTTCGGTTATTCGTGTTGCAGACTGTCTTTTGCATGATATATACTGTATTAGCAGTGTGACCGCTGCTTACTATATATTCTCGCATGATAGTCGCAAGAAGTGGATCAACCCTCACGACAGAGATCTATTTTTAAAATACCCGACGTGGGCGCGTATTGCGTGCGGCTGCACTGCGGCGAAGCGAGATACGCAGGATCGATGAAGCCACTCTGCGAATGTCGCTCCTCCGCAGTGCACCTGGTCCCGATGAGAAGCGCACTCAACGTAGCTGATTGACCCGCCCCGATTTCGACCGTCGAGAAATATCTCGAAACTTCCCAGTACTATCTGTGTTCGACGCGGTGGTCCGAGCGAATAGTACGTTACTCGGATCGATCATCTAAAGCTTTAAAATGCTCACGAATGTACGGGTAACAGATCGGCAGCACAGTGGAGCGCGAGTTAAGCTTCAGTATTGAGAAGTAAAAATGAACGTTCATGCTATGTTTTAGCGAATAGCTCATAGTTTGATTAAATGTAGTACTAGAACGTAGTAGGGCGAGCAGCCTGCTGCATATGGCGGAGCAATTAGATGGGTGAAATGTTGGCTCTAACCCGTTACAAGTAGGTAACGTGTTATTTTTTTTCGGCAACGCCACACGGGATCGGTGGGGGCATGCATGTTTGCCGGTGAGTGAGTGATTGCTCAGCAGTCTGCAGCAGCTCGGTGTTTGAGCAACCGAACGACCGTGTTAGGCTTAAGGCGCACTGTACCTCTATCGGCACTAAGCGCGGCACTGTTGAGTTTAGCCGTGCACCGTATTTCTCGGTTCATGTCAGGGTGCGTGAAAAACAGATTTCATAAACAAGACCGTATGAAAGACCCACGGCAGGCACGTGGCCAGGATTTTGTTTCGGGGGGGGGGGGGGGGGGCGCCCATGACAAAATGCTGTATGAGGGAGAAAAGGGAGAGGAGGCCCCAGCAGAATGAAAGATTTCGGTGGGGGGGGGGGCGGGCCCATGGGCCCCCCCCCTGGCTACGTGCCTGAAGCACGGTAAATGCGTGGAGCCCGCGAGAGTACCGTACCGTTGGACAACCATGGACAAACACCAGCATAAGCAGCCAGACAATGAAAAGATGCGAGACTGAGAAAGAATAAAACCACATGTGCACAAACCGGTTTGGA
The DNA here is from genome assembly GCA_037355805.1 of Ixodes ricinus. Classification (NCBI taxonomy): domain Eukaryota; kingdom Metazoa; phylum Arthropoda; class Arachnida; order Ixodida; family Ixodidae; genus Ixodes; species Ixodes ricinus. Next base: position 39,554 of record JAZHYW010008885.1, on the reverse strand, counting down.
TCATAGCCCAACAGCATACCTTTTAGTTCCACAGACTGTCCGTACGCCTACCGCTGGTTGCTTGTCCCGTTTAACCCATGCAAGGAAAGAATCGACTGTAAAATGCGGTCACTTTCAGAGTTGGGGTTTCTCGTACACGGTAACTACACAGGACACTAGCTCGCAGATACTTAGGATGAGGGCCGTTTGTAAAATGCTTACGGGTGTGTTTTTCTTTTTCCTTTTTCTTGTTTCTTTTTAGAATGGAGTGAGTTTTGGTAGACGTTAAGGGTTCTAGGTGGGCAGGGTTGAAGTGATTCGTTTAATGAGTAGTCTGTTTGCCTTCCCCCACTCCCCCTCTTTCCCGTGTGCATATATCATGCTACCTTGTGTGCTTACTCTTCAATTTGAACGCTTTGAACTTTGGAGGCTACACAAAATTGTTTGACAGGAGCGTCTCAGTTTAGAGTCAATTAGAACCACACTTAAAGAGCCCGTCAAAAACATCTGTCAGAAACCGGTTGCTGAGATATAACGTAGACGAAAAGAGAGCGAAACCGCGACAAACTGGCAACTGCTATCGCTTCAACTCTAACGTTCCACACTCGAGTACACTAAACAGATAAGCCAGACGAGGACAAGCTCTTCACCAGACGAAGGGAGACACAAGACAAACAGGCTAGAACCCGAAACAGGAGTCGGCGCTGTCAAACGTCTAACAGAAACGAAAGCGGCCCGCGAAATAATGGCCACTGTAAATCCACGCGCACTAGCTCGTACTTGACGCTAGTGGGCGGGTTTCGAACGTCCGAAATAATTCAGTAGGACTGGTAGCAAACCAAAAGCCCAGAGGTGCGTCTATAACGAGCGACACGCGCTTGGAAACCGCGCGGGCGCCGTGAGCAACGAGTGAATCCTACGTGCGCGAACCCCATCTTGACAAAGCACACACCACACAAGCTGTATCTTCAATCGAGGCGTCTGCGAAGGCGGCGTAGACGCCTCGTGACAGGCACGGACAAGTAAAATACGCCATCTCTTCAAACAAGGCGGGTGAAGCTCGTCGCGGCCGATTCTTCAATCAGCTCCGCCCTTGTCAAGCGGGAAGACCCAGGGATGGCGCATACGATTGACCCGTGAGACGGAGCGCACCCCGCGAGTTACTTGCGTGTTATCGCCAATGACAGTCCGTCATTCCGATGTGAAAAGGGCTCTGATCTCGCAAGGTTCCAGTCTCGTCTATTTATAAAGCGTCCACTCGCTCACATGCGCTCCTTGGTGAGCCAGACTGAAGAAAGGGGGGGGGGCACTGTGCTTTTTTAAATTCTCAAAGACATGCGCAAGCGATCGCAGAGTGCCGAATTAAACAGAAGTCCAGAATGGCCGGATATCGAGCGCGTCCACTTAGATGGCTGCAATCTGCGATTCAGGGCATGATGGGGGAAATTAAGCCCCTAGAATTGCAACCCCAATACATCAACTGCTCTTTACAAACACATGAGGCGAAGCTCATTGTGTCGTGTTCCATCGCTGCCCAATATAATATAATAAGAAGAACGTCGAAAAGACCCGTTGCAGAAGTGCCTATTCTCCCTCTGATTCTTATGTAAAACAACAACACCACTTCATTGCTGGAACGACGCGGCAGGATACCGTTCTCGCCACCAGAGGTAAATAGAGAGTTTTGGGGAACCATTTTGCGCATCCGATACGGTATATTATGGGCCCTCCGGTACGAACTGCGCATGCGCTACCGGAGAAGACTCGCACATGCAGTTGGTATACCGGAGGGCCCATCGTACCGTATCGGATGCTGCGAAAACGGTTTCCTAAAACTCTCTCATGTTAGCTTAGTGTTACCGTAATACCTTGGATAATACTGTTACCGCTACCGCCATGTCACAACCAAACCGTAAATGTATACCGCAAAAAAAAAATGCTCTCAGCCAATTGCGCTGACTGAAAAACGAAACCGCGGTACTAGATGAAGGTTGGAAGAAACGTTTCCTTCGAGGTTCGCTAGGACATTCCCGGTTCCGTTCCGGCATGACGGTAACGATAACGCTACTACAGGCAATGCTCAGCTAAAACTCCCTCATAAGTTCAAGACACGGTAAACAGATATACCGTACAATACAACGAACAAGTGGACAACAATAGAGACTTTTAGCAAACCATTGCCGTGCTCCGCGTACCGCACTACCGGAAGCCTGCTTTTAAGCGCGCGCTCGGGTCATACCGTGACCGCGGAGCGCGCGCTTAAAAGCATGATTCAAAGGCTCCTGTAGTGCGGTACACGGAACACGATAACGGTATGCTAAAAGTTCCTAAAATCAAAAACACAACCCCTACGCTTTACAAAAAAATACAGCGCGGTGTCTCAGTACTAGAATTAATGCGCAGACCGGCCTATATTTAGACGGCGCAGTGGGTGTCATGGCCGCCCGGATCTCATGAGGTCGTCTGTTGCCCGACCGCTACACTCTTCCGATCGACATCACCAGCCGGCCGCCCGTCGGTCGCGGAAGCCGGCGCGGCACGAAAACGTCGAGGGTCCTCGCCATTACGCCATGACTCGTTCATATTTGATGAAGAGCATGTCGCTGTCCGATAGTGCCTCTCCAAAAGGACGCCTCCCTCGACGTCCGTCATTATGATCATTATGAACTGACGCGCAAGAGCACGCCTCGAACGGCACAGGCGTGCGTGCGAGCTGCGACACGCGATTGTCAACTGTGTTCAAAACGTGGTGCCCGTCTATGCATCTATTCAGTTCAGAGTTACATAGAATCAGGAATTAAAGCATCTCGCCAACTTATAGGCTCATTTTCTAGGCTACGCCGCGACAGGCCGTTAAGCAAGAGGTCTAATTCAATGACTCATTCGTGTTTTCTGTACAAAGCCGTGGTTCAGGTTCAGCAACTTTCTACAGTTAAGATAGAACATGGCAGCTAGACAATAACAGAGGAACTTAGATGTCCGTCTTCGCGAAAAATAATGCGCATGTGAAACAACCGGTTTATTATTCGGCGGCAAGCTGCTGCCGCATTGACTGCTACTGTGACAGGGAAATCAGTGGACAAATTGGCAAGGGCGCGTGGCAGCGCCAAAACCTTGGGGCGATACTTTGACACCGATACACTACGCGGGTAACTTAAGGAAGTAATTTAGAAAAGGCGGAGAGTGATAATCCATAGACCTCATAATTTTTTTAAAAAAAAAAGAAAAAAAAGAAAAGGAAAACTCATGGGTACTAAAATAGAAGCAGGATGGACGGAGCAGCCGTGAAGCAACCGAGCTAGAGGGTGTCTTTGACCCTGAGCGTCTCCGTTTATCTCAACCGACTAATTGCACGCCAGCAACAACATAAGAGCGAGAAGAAAATATATATAGCCTATGGAAAAGCAAAACCGATCCACAAACACCGATGAACAAGACTGCAGAAATTCGCTGCGACTACTCACCCCCCCCCCCCCCTTTACTCTACTCTAAATAGTATGCGAATCTTCACATTACCAGAATAACACACACACACACAAAAAAACGGGTACAACATGGTCGAGTACACGTTCGGAAATGCGGGGTCTTAGTGCCAAGTCACCGAACGGACCGCGAAATTGCACAAAACAACTGAAACCGAGACAAGAATAAGCTGCGTCGCCGTAAGCCGCCATTTATTCTTCGAGGCAAACAGCCATGACGAACTAGAGCAAGCATTCTGAGCGTATCATTACCGTTTGAGGCATCAGCCGATAAGAATGACCAAGAACTAATCACGAAGCGTGAGGATTAAGGAGCCTCATTAACGTAGAAGTTAGGCTAGAAGGTAAGCAGACAAGGATAAAAACAAAAGCAGACGCAAAGCCAACGACGAATAAATCCCTTCAGCCGGGAGTCAGCGCTGGGTGCTCTGTTCCTTTTACTTCGTCCTTGTCTTTGCGCTGTTTTGTTTTTGTCATATACGTAAGCCACTCCGCTTCTTTCCTTCCCGATTGGGTCTTCGGCGTTCGTGTATCGGCGAATCTTGTGATATCATTGGCTGCTGGGCGTTAATGACATGCCGGTGACGCCCCCGCGTTTCTTGAGCTGTCGGCGACCATGCGGAGCGCAAGCTCGTCTGCTTCTTGCTTGCAGTGACGTCACAACGCCGAGCTTTGATTGGCTCTGATTGGAAGAATAGTGGGTAGATCTCAACGCTGGCTGCCTCGAGGTCTATACCCACCATCCTTCCAATCAGAGCCAACTCGGTGTCGTTTTGACGTCACGCAACCCTGCAAGAGAAGCAGACGAACTTGCGCCCCGACAGACCATCTAGGGGCATAAACAGGCCCCAGCAACGTCATGCCTTTCTTCGTCGTTGCTTTCTTAGTCTCTCTTTCTCAGAGCAGTGGCGGTTAGGTTTCACAAAACAAGAATATATATACAAAAAATCTGTGGCAGGTCAAGTTCCACATGTCTGTTGCCTCCTGGTGAGCGTTCTTAGGCGCTTTGACTCAGCAGAAACGGGATCGCGCAGATTCCGTAATGGAATGGAAACAGGACCCCGGCGAAGCGTGCGAGGTTGACGCGAAGTTTCAAAACACATAGCGATAAGCGAGTGCAACCGGAGCATGGCGGCGTCGTTTTTCAGCCACGAAGGAGAACCCCAGACGTAAACAGAGACGGGCGCGTTTGTGTTCCTTTTTGGGCGAGAAGGCGGTCGAACGTCTTGCCCCGCTGCTGACGTAAACTTCCTCGCGTCGACGACGAGGGTTTCGCTCGCTCGCTGAGCCCTCAATACGCGACACGTTGAAAGACATATTCCCGAGTAGTATGAGGTGTCGTCAAGGATCGCGCACACGTTCTCACGAACAAAACAAAACAAAAAATAGACAAAAAATTACACTAAGAAACCGGTACACTGATCACGTCAAAAACCCGCCGCAGTCATTAAAATTAAACGAGACAACGAAAAAAAAAATTCGACGATCTGATCGACAATGAAATGCGCACACATGTCAGACGAGTAAGAAAGTAATATAAGTCTTCAATTCCTGTGACTTCAGCTGTTTCCATTTTCACGAAAACAATGACCGAAAGCGAACACGTCATGGCGACGGACAGATTTCCCAAGAGAATGAAGATACGGTGCTTGTAAATGTTTGATAAAAACCTTTCCATTGTCAGATGAATGGTGGTCACTTCAACGGGAGCTGGTGTTAAAACAAAAAAAAACAAAAAACACGAACGATTCACACTTTACCCGTGAGAACAACAAAAGATAGTGCAATGGAGAAAACGTGAAAGCAGAACAAAGAAAACGTTGCACGATTTTCGAACTACGCCAGGCTTCCGAACAAATCGTGAGCGCTGGTATACATCATTTCGGCGCATAGACAAGTCTTCTGCGGGCGAGCACTGCCCCAAACCATTCAAAAGGGGAACGCAAACAACTCGCAAAGACAAGCAGCATATCAGGAAAGAAGCATCAACAAAAACAAAGAGCACGCTCAATGGATGTAACACGAACGAAAGCATCTTCACGCAACTTTCCCCCAAGTTTGCCTCGCATCGTTCTTCTGTCGTGGACGTGGAGAACCCGTTGAGGGGCTGGTGAAGAACAGTCGCGAAGCAACAAACACGGGTCAAGATGTTGCAACGTTAGCAAACGCAGGGCCGACCGAGCGGCTGAGGACCGAAGTGATCGAGGCGTGCGGTCCTTAACACCGTTCTCCGAGTCCCAATGTCTTCAACGCTCCAAATCGCCTCGAGGAACATTACGCGCGCGCAGGCTATAAGCCTGCGCCCGCGCGTGCAGGGCGCGACGAATGCGAGAAGCGACTCGCGCAGAAACGATCGCAGGCTTCCGAGCAGCTTCGGCGGTGGAGCTTGCAACCTCTGCCATATGACACGCTCTCCGAGCGATATTGCTATAACGTGGTTGACTGGTTTGGCATTGGCCCAGTCTTGGCCAAGAGTCGATTTGTAAGCGCACGACCATAAAACGAGCTACAACGACGCGAAGACAAACTCCGCCCATGGTCGAAGGCGCACACTTTTTCTCGTCCCGTTTTCGATGTTGAGCCTTGGGAAGTAGCGAACTTTTCGCGAACCCCAGGTTCGACGGGTTGGACGACCCTACGACCTTCTAGCGAAATCCGACGAAGTTCGACTTGTGGAGAGTGAAAACTGACTTCTTAACAAAAATATAAAACTTTGGGGACTTAAAAAAAAAGTTTATTTTATATTTCCTTTAATGATTATCAGTGTTTACACGACATGAAAGCAAACAGATGTGTATGTTTTTTATGTTTACCTACCTTATTAACGTGAAACAGTGAACCAATATATTCAATAAATATTGCGCTTTTTCTCGTCCAGGTGACGTCAACTCATTTTCAATTTTCGCGCAACTGTCGAACTTCGCGTAAGAAGTTCGAAAAAGTCGAACCTGATCGAACTCAGTCATCGGCAGGTTCGCGAAGCCCTAGTTATACGCCTACATTCGCGGTTGCTTTATCTCATTGCTGTTATCGTTTTGATGTTAGCGCCACACAGGCATAAAGGCAGGCACTTCACACGTAATGTCCATGCACGCGATTCAACCGCCAAAGATGGCGTTGCAGGTAGATGTTGGCACAATACCTTTCTTATGCTCACTCATATCACCGATTCTAGTACGCAGTGCGGTCGCCTGTGCAAAGCGATAATTAAAACCAGACCAAGGTGTAAGATATGGAGTGAACCAAACACACATCCGTGACGATTGAGGTTAATGAAGAACAAAAAAAAGATGTAAAGCGCGGTAAGAAATATGCCAGTTAATCAATACAATGCTCGATACATATCTGAGCGGGAAGCTTCGTGCACAAAGAAGCTACACAAATAATATTACATTATTTTTTTTCTCATTCAAGCTACACCATTATCCGCGGATGAAAGCGAATTTTCTTTATTAAATACGGTCGGCGAGAGACGGTTAATAAACGCAAAAAGAAACAAAAAAGGGTCTTCAGAGCGACTAAAATTAACTCAAACGGCCGCCTTTTTGCCGGGAACATAGAAGAGCTGACAAACCCAACAATAAATTAGGAACGAAACAAACGCGGCAAATAAAAAAAAAGTATAATAAAATCAATCTAAAATAATCCTCACACACGCGTGCACATCACGACACCTTAGTTCGCGCAAGTTTCGAGCCTATTTCACGCATTTTGTTAATCTTCGTTTATTTCCTCGTCCTACGTAGACTCGGCAATATCGTCGACCGTAATAAATTTTGGCGGCGCATCTTCCATTCCCACCCGCCGAGCACGGTCACCGAGCCCCGCGTTAGCGGTTCGGGAGAGTCTTCCGCGCCACGCCCCTTCAAAGTTCGACCCACATATCGCCATGTTCGACGCTATATTTCTACCGATAAATTTCCTTTCCGTTTGTCCATGTTAGCGCGAAACACCACAGTGGCGGCGAGCAAAATGAAAGAGCGCAATCACAACGAGAAAACCGCCTAAAAAAAAAATACTACATTTTGAGAGCGACTGACCGGCACCTTCTCACGTGTTTTCTTGTTTCGTATTTTTTTTTACATACTTATTTTTTGTTGCGATATTTCGTTTCTGTGCTTATTAATTCGGTCAGTCGTCCGGCCGCCGGGCTCTGATAAGCCGCATTTACTGGCGGCGAGGATAGGCCATCTTCCCACTCGCTTCGAGTGAACTGCTGTCAAAGTTGGCCCGTTTGTCCATAAACGCGACCCGCATATGCTTTGAGTACGAGACCGTTAACGCAAATCATCATCAGCATCTAACTCAAGAGGCGCAGTGCAAACACGAAAAAGCACAAAAACAAAACGGAAGAAGCTATTACAAAAGCTGCCACAGTTCATATTCAGGTGCTAATTTCTTTTAGGAGAATTTTTTAACCTCTAGTATGGCGGGCTGGGGCTCGGTAAATATTATTTGCCTCTTTTATCAATTTGTGTTTGTATGTTATACACTAAAGCCAACTTCGAAGTGTTCTCGATATTCGCGAGGGCCTTGATTGCGGTATAGATCGCACCTTAGTTATTAACACCACACCTCAAACGCACTTCTGCGCTTGAGGTGTCGGTGTAAAAGTCTGCCTCTCTCGCCACGACGGGCAGTTCACTCTCACCGTACGAGTTCGTGATGACCTTGCGCCCCATTTAGACAAGTCCATGCACTAACAGCGAAGCTCCACAAAGGTTACGTTTTCGATAATGCGAGTTATCGAGTAAAAACGACCCAGAATAACATATTATATCTTAACAGAGATAGTTATCTGATAATTCGAAGTATGCACAACGTTTAGAGCAATGCTTGATATTTATAGCGGCTGCGTGAATGGAAAAAGTTCATTCTCGAATGCAAAGAGCAGCCGACACATGCAAGGCCGACAGCCAATGTCTCCTTTTGCTTTTGATTATTTCGCGTCTAATAAAGAAAGAAACAAAAAACTTAATCCCTATGAAGCCTTTCAGCGCCCCATCAAAGCCGAGTTGCAGCAGCGCCAAATGGTCTGCACCTGCCTATATAATCTCTGACAGGAATAAAAAGGACGGCCTCGGTGAGCTCACAAAAGTGATTGACCAGTCAACCAACGGAATGACCAAGAGTCGTTCGCACGATCTTCCCTATTAAAATCTGAGAAAAGGAAAAGTGCATGTGTCAGGGGGAAGGGGAAGGAAAGTGATAAAGATGTGTGTTCTAAATGCATAAAATGGACGTAGGATATGTCCCATGAACAGGAAGGAGACAAGATACCGAGAGATATTGGGGAGGTAATCAAACCGTCCAGCCCCTAGCGGCTAAGTTGAAAACTAAGCCCGCACAGTGACAACAACAAGAACTTTTTGTGAGTATGACGCAGCGCTCGGCTGACGTTATACCGGAACGCTGCAGCGTCAGCTTTCGGCTGGGGCTCGTGTTTTGATCGGCGAAGCAGCAAACTGCACACGGGTCCCAGCCGCAGCACTCCTGTTCAATCTAGACCTCGAGCTCAATCATAAAAGGTGACGCAAAAAATATATATATATATATTTGTCAACAGATCTTTGTGTTGTGTAAACACCGAGCTCTGAGTAAAAGCAAGCTGGACAAAGAGCACCCAATAATTCCATCTCCTCGCCAATAGGTAAAAACACCCAGCGAATAGAGTAAACAAAATAAAAACTTCGAAGAAGCTTTCTTTTGATATTTACGTTTCTTTCCGGAGATCGTTCGCCAATCTTTCGATAGAATACGGAGCCAAAATCACGTATTGGAGGCTTCTTTCGCCAACGACAGTTCCGCCCCGAATGCGACGTAATTTGCGATTGAAGCGTTCCGTACACCGAAACTGTGCCGAATATGGCGATACACTCTAGCGTCCGATAATGTCTGTCTTCGCCCATCGGCCATCCCCGTTTCCAGAACTGCGCCGCCCAGATTACCCCGGAGCGGTCCCTGGACGCGGCCTGCAGTTCGAAGCCGAGACGGACAGAGCGTGTCGTCCTTCCGCCGCCCGCACCGTACGGTCCGCTGCTCGCGTAACGCGCTGTCATTCCCCGCTTCACCCACATTTCTAAAATAACTCCGGAGCCGCCGACCGAAGCGGGAAGGAACCCGCTGGAAACAAAAGGAAGTACGAACAACGGGTTATACGTGAAAACAATACAGACTACAAAGAAATTCGGGCGAGCGCTGGGCAGTTAAAACTGTGCACAGTTACGAGGCGCGTGATACGCGCCTTGTAACTGGCGAGTCCCGTATATATCTTGTTATCGCTCCGCATCCAATTGGATGGCGGGATTAGCCGCTAGTAAAGCCGACGAACCAATCCTAACGTTAGAAGCGTGAAGATAAATGACTCCTGTCCCACTTCCGCGACACTGACTAACGAAATTATTTCGTAAACATGCCGGCCGGAAAAATAATCATCATCATCGTCAGCACGTATCCAAACTGTTTCCAATTTATATTTTCGTCTCTTACTGTATCACGCTGTAAGAAATTATTGCACGAATTCACGCCCGTACAAAGTCAATGCCTTCATCGAGCCGACAACGACAGTTGTCGCACCACGCTAGCCGAGCGTCGTGAGACAGACGTCGATTTAAAGATATCGGGTCAGTATATGCGTGTTTTTCCTGGCCAAACTGGATGCATGAATGGATGGATAGATACGGATGAGTCCTTTAATCGGGCGGCGGCTTGCTCCACCTGGCCAAAGCTTTCAATTTCAACTGTTCCTCTACAAACAGAGACACCAGACGGTCATTTTTCGAGTCACGCAATGTTTTCCCTATACGATTCGTACGACCGCGACAGATTCTGATTTCCGTGCCATTGGACAGGACGTCATATTTAGTTTTCTAAAGGTACACCTGGTTTCACTCCGAATCGGCTCGTTCGAGTATATTCAAGCTTGCGCTGGCTAGCTTGAGGAGTGCCGCTTCAATATAGGTTTCAGCGCTCCGCGTTTGTTCTCGGCACAAAGAGCGGCGACGGTGCAGCAGTCAACTGCAAAGTCGGTCGAGGGCAGCTCGGGGGAACTATACCTTCGAGACTTCGAACACAGAAGGGCTGGAAATAACCGCTGCCTCTTCTTCTTCGCCCGAGTCTTCGCGCAGAAGCAAGCACAGAACTTCCCGGCGAAAAGCGAGACTTATCTCGCGCAGCACATACAAGCGCCCGCCTCGCGTCATCCGTCTTAACTTTACCGTTTCCTCTTCCCACAATGCCAGACAGCGGCGAGACTAAACGCTGCACCAAGAGAAAAACGAAAAGCCATCGACCGAAGGGAAACGTAAACCTACTGCGAGAAAAGGCGTGAAAATCCGGGATTTTCTCCGTCTGAGTCAGGCCGATCAGAGTTCCCAATCTGCCCGACGACCGCGTATATACACAGCCATCCGCGCTTTCTACGCGGAGAGGGCCTGGAAACGGGGGCAGCACCCGTGCGCCCTTCTGACGTCCTACTTCCAGAAAGCACAAGTGCAGAGCGACTGTCGCACCTGGCTGCCACCGATGTTGGGTGCCAATGATGCCACGGACCAACACCATGGAGTATACTCGTACATCGGCATTTCGACGTAATCACATTGAGATCGAGCGCAGACACAGATCGGACATGAATGCCTGCATCGGCGATCGGCATGCAGGACCTCCTGTCCATCCGGTAACGATGAGTGGACCTATCGTTCGACGTCGTGCTCGGGCCCAACTGCTAGCTGAGTTGGCGCCATCCCGCGTGCGATGACGTAACGTGGAAGTAATGCAGAGGAGGTTGTTCGCAGGTTCGGATATTTCTGGGCAGTGTTGCAGCGAATTTACAAGAGGCATAATTAGTTCTCCAAAGCCACCACGAAGGAGCCCCGCTGACAGTATATAGCCGCCGATATCGTCCATCATCAACAAAATAACTATAGCGTCGTGTTCATTGACCGCCACAATGTCACCAGTAATCACCGTCGATTCCACTATGAAAACTCCTGTCCGCACGCAGACATTTGCTTGTACGGTACTCGTTCCAAGTAATCAAATTACTTGTAATCGCGATTACTTTTTGGAGTAATTTCGTAATCGATTTGACTGTATTTATCAGTAAGTAACCACAAAATGTACTCTGATTACTTATGGAAGCACTAAAATTAATTGTAACCGTTACTTTTTTCTTCCCTCTCGCTTGTAATGGTGCCCTTTGTTCGTACAAGTTTCCTACCCGAAAATCTTTGAACCAGATCATAATACGGTGATTCAAATTTAATGATGCAACAGTACGAAAGACCCGTTTTTAAACCGAGCAGAAAAATCGTGTGAAGTCAATCGGAGAAGTAAATTATACAGTTTCATCTAACGGCCAATTACTTTGCCTCTCAAGTGACGAAGTAATCTAATTGAACACCTTTTAAGCAAGCGTAATTGTAATTTTAATATACTACTTCTTCGAGTACCGTGTAGAAGATTATACATGTAACATTTTGAAGTCGATGTGTGGTGTTTTGTTCTGTGTTGTGCCACTTATACCTTTGACTTCACTGATGCAGATAAGACGGATATGCTAAAAAACAAAGTTGTTCACACGATCATTTCTTCTCCGCGTGGACTGCACCACGTGTAACATAGCAGCAACTATGCAACACGTGCACAGCGTCAAGGAACGAAGCTATCAAAGCATATGTTATCAATTCCCAATTTAGACAAGTATACGTACCTTCAACAAAGCTACGCCCCCATAGCAATGAAATGCTCGTGAGAGAAGGAAATCCAGTTTTTAGAGGTTAGTATAATCTACCAAGTGATACATATTTGACGGAAAATTTGAATGAGTAACCGTAGAGCCGGGGTCACACTGCTCCTACATCATACAAAGAGTAGTCGTCAAGCACAGACAGTATTATCCGTGGTTCGAATGCCGCGTGCCAACTTTTCTCCTTGAACTCATTGCCACGCGGCATTCGAAGCACGGATCTCACGGTGACTCGCGTTCGCATCTGTGTGTAGACTGTCTTTTGTATGAGTATAAGCAGTGTGACCCCCGACTCAGGGTGTATAAAACCTACTTTTTCCTCGACCCTCTTCCAAAGTCCGCGCCATCCCCTGTCCCCCACTGCTTGATCACGTACTTGTACTGGACACGAGGGTCGCGTCAGCGTTCAGCGAGGTCCCGGACCCAGTCACGTGCTTCGTGTCCAAGCAATGGCGACGCCGATGCTGTTCGATAGACTTTTAAAAAGGTGTCTATTCGTCGTTCGATTGTTAGGAGAAGGAAGTTTTAACAATATATAGACTATCTTCCACGGCTCTCACGGCTATTTATAAAACAAGATCCCGAAAGGATATATCTTGTTCTTGGAAATATACTCAACCACTGATTTCATCGGGGTGCGGCTTAGTGGTTTATGCTAAACAACCGAACTGAGCGGTAACCCGATACTAACGCAAAAGACCGTATCTCGATCTTTCTCGCACGCTCGTGCCAGCAGCCGCTTTTACCTTCCTTCACGCACCCTACATGTCCGTGTACACCGCGAGTCAGTAATCCTGAAACGACCCGTCCCACGGATCTCGCCGTTTCGCGACGTGAACGGGATAGACGACACAATACGCACGCAGGAGGAACGGTTTCGTACGTTCCCATTTGCACACCGTATACGTCGAATTCCATTGGGCATTTCCTTTTCGGGCTCCCGACACTTGAAATGCAGTACAACTCGTGTTCTGGGAACGGCGTAGATACTAGCCACCGACTAAAAATTGCCATACGTTCCGCGAAAATATTTAAAAGAAAAATGCGCGGTGTTATTTTTAAAACGTACCCCAAAGGATATTCTCCGATGACTTCTGATAACTCCCGTTAGCAGCAGCTCTCCATGTCGTGCAGTACGAGCATGTAGTAGAGTGTTTTACTAAACCGTTCCGATAAATCCGATAACCATACTCCGATGACGAAAATAATCCCTGGAGAAGGGATTATTTTCGGTCGCTCACCAGTCACCTAGCTGTGTTTGGAGATTTGTGATTGCCCTTTGTCCCTATTGTTTCCCCTTCTCCAGGGATTATTTTCGTCATTCTTGTCCAGCTCGCTTGCACCTTTGCATTTATTTGCATTATAACCATACTATATACCCCGGCGGTGCCTTTACGCTTGCGCAGTATCGTTACTGGGTATCGTTATCGAAGTACCTGAACAATCTACTAAAACTCCCTATTCAGCATGTCGTGTATTGTGTCCTTTGCTTGCTTTACTTGACGGTACACTCTCAGGCGTTGTAGCCGCATACATGCCCGACGACTTCAATTCCTTTCGCTTTTAGCCTCGTAGCGCCCAATCATATATTTTCCTTTTTATATCTTATTTATCTCCTTTCAGGGCTGTAAAGTACGCTAGTGCACTTCGGAGACATTCAGTCAGTAGCTGATATACGGTACTACCGCGTGATGGTGTCCACGTTTCCACGGTGCAGCCTCGAGTTAACCCGTGGTGCTCGCCAGAGCGGACGTTGACCATGTCCTCCGCGACGGCGGCGGTTTCCACAAAGCTCCGCCAGACGGCGACGACCATACTACTCAAGGTACCAATAGTAGATAATAGGGAGTTTTGGTAGACATAGTTCCGATACCATATGATAACAATACCCGATATTTCATCGACACATTTGTGCAATCGTGTCGATGCCGCGGGTATCGTTATCGGAGGTATCGGAACGATTAACTACAACTCCCTATTATGGCAAGGAAAACTGTGGATGGAATATGGGCTCAGATCATCGGTGCAGAAATCGGCGCCGTTAGGCGAAAAGGCAGCGTCGCGTAGAGAATTTCTGTCGGTGTTCCGAAGGTGAGAATTTGCTGCTTTTTATACTATTCAAGCGCGTGCAGTACCGGACGCCTTGTAGGTATAAGAAACCTGCACGGGCATTAAGAGACCCCAATGGAAACGAAAGGCATGAAACCAATCTACGTCTCCTTGACATCGCGTCTAAGGATTCTTGCGTTCGTGCAAATATTAAAGCAGCTGATTGCCGTTGTAATATTGCGTGTATGGGTTCTGAAACCACGCACGCACGTGACTATATCGTCAGGTCCACTCTCAGATGAAGCCTTTAAGGCTAGCGCGATGAATGCGGGTGAGAAAAAATAAAACAAGGAAATGCAAAACGACGACATCAAAAACGCCGGAGCGATAATAAAATAAAACGAGGGGCAAAGACACTTGATTTTTCGTTCCAAGGCAGGAACGAAAAACACCGCCCCACGGAACGCCCCGCCGGAAGGTGTTTTAAGTTTTAACTGCAACTTTTACTCATCCTTGTTCTGCCTTTTCTATATTGCTTTACTTGTTCCAGGCTGTAGTGTCGTACTTTTCTTTCTTTTTTTTTTTTTCGTCCCGCATGCTGGATACGTGATTTACGTGGCTGAGTAGGAAGGTAAGCGAGAATTATATCCACGACCTTTATTTTCAAGCTCCTAAAATTTGTTTTCGAGACTTATTAAACGGACGTTCCAAAAAGTGAAGAACATGTTATTTATTAAATACACCCGCTAAATTTAGCGGAGAAATTAATGTCACGTGACGTCGCAGTCCGACGCGCCACCACCAGGATACCGTGACGTCACCGTGTCACAGGACCCGACGCCGCAGGGCGTTCAGTCACGTAACTCCAATTTACCCGCCCAATTTAACGGGGATATTGATGTCACGGTGCCAGGTCGTGGTGCCACAGAACATCATGACGTCACATGACGTCAATTTCCCCTGATACATATAGGGGGTGAAATGCATGGACGGCCGGACGGACTGATGGAAAATTTTCCGGGCAAAAGGGCGCGCCACCTTGTGGCTGCTGCGCCAATTATTCGAGTCCGCCATTGTTCGGGCACGTGCTTTGAGCCTGTATTGGACACGGGGGCTTGCGGCACCGTTCGGCGAGGAGAGGACTGGATGGATGGATGGATGTTAATGGCTATATCCTTTGTAACGCGCGGTAGCTTGCGCCACCTAGCCTAAGTCTAAAAAGACAAACATGTGATTCCCATGATTCCTCTCCCCGCCCTTCTAAGCCGTTGTTCTCCCGCTAACTATCACCAGGCAGTGTGGGATCCAATACACCAATGTTGCTCGATGGGGTTTCGAAAAAGGGCTATTCTGCCTTTCCCAGCAATCCCAACACCAGACCGCCCCGCACACCGAGAACACGAGGTGCACGGCCACTCGGCGTGGCGTCGGCGGCGCGGCCGGCCGTCCGGTCCGGCTCGTGCGCTACCACGTGTAACCCAGTGAACTCGAAAAGAAAGAGCCTGCGGCGTGATGCTTCGCCCGGAGGCCCCGTTCCGCGCAGCCGACGCCATTCGTCACGGCCGGCCCACAAAACGCCGCTCGGGAGCGTCCGACGAGTTGGACACGGGGGCCGCTGATTCCGCGCCCGGGCAACCGCGGAGGAACGTGCCCTTCGCCGGGCCTGTGCGCACTTCTCTGTGTGAGGACAGCAGCGCAGACGCACAGGAGGCTATACATTTATAAACAAGTCGGGGCTTCACTTCACGGGAGTACTGCGCATGCGCCGTGCCGAGAACAGCACCACCGCAGAGGCGTGGCGTCAGCGCCGCGTGTTGAAGTATAGTAACACTGTGCCGCCGATAAAGGCGATGATAGTATTCTTACACACAACCTTAAAGTCGGCTTTTCGTTTCATAACAGAGAGATTCGCCCAGCGCATGTCGGTATCCTTCTTTTTTTATTTTTGTGAACAAATTTTAATTTGCCAAATATGAGTACCGTATTTACTCGAGTAATAGCCGCACTATTTATGAACAAGGCCCTTGCGTCTGCTTTCCCGCAGAACACATATACAGCCAATCATCGCGTTGCGCATAAATAACATAGCGAATAACTAGATCGAGAACACGATTCTCCATACAAATGCAATCTTCACAGATGGTATCTTCGCGCGAAGACGTTATCTCTGTCCTGTAAACCGCTGGAATCATGCTGCCGATCGCGGTGATTGGCAAGCCGCATGCTCCGCGGAAAAGCGAACCCTCAGGTTTTCTTCATAAACAGTGCGGCTATTACTCGAGTAAATACGGTACATTGCACTCACAGCTGATCCCCCACTGCGCTGTTGTTGAGAGTTCAAAGGAAATGCATTTTCACTTCCATCCCCATTCGTTAAAGACGAGTCTTTTTCTTTAATTTTGTTTTAACAGAAATAATTTTGCTCTCGCTCAGTAGAAAATAAAACTGGTTAGCAGGTTTCGGGTTTTTTTTTTCTTTGCTTCTGCATTTATGGTTTTAGGTCGTTGTTGATGCCTTGATTATGATTGTCATTCTGAACCCGTGAAGACTCAAATTTGCATTAAATGAGTTGAAGTGATTCAATAGTGCTTTATGGAGCACGGTCTCTGCACACCGTTCCAGAGATCAACATTGCGTGCTGCACAAATAGCGGATTTCGCTGAGGTAATTAATTTTAACTACGATCGGGGATCAGGTCCTTGCGAATGCACAATTGGCGATCTCCAGGAGCGACTTTGCATATACGTGCAAAAACCACCCGAAAATCGTACACAATTCAGATCATGAAAATGTAGTTCCACGCTATATTCCGGAACAATAAATCACGGGTGGATATTTAATGACCAGGAAACGCAAATACGCGTTTATTAACCCTATTTTTAGGGCTGGCCGTGGATTAAAATTTTTAACCCGATTACTCGCTACCATTTAATCAATTAATTAATCGATTAGTCGGTTGTATTGACCTCCAGGCATGATCTCAGCGAAAATGTCAAAATATCACATTTTTATTTTGATTATTCGTTATGAAATATATTGTTCATTATCAATTTAACTTTACAATCGCTTTAGCTGACAGTCATATGGAATGCCACAGGGATGTGCCGGGAAAGACAACCGTGCTGCCTCCTAAAATGGCAATATGAGCGCAACCTAATAAAACAGACATTTTTCCTTCTTCGCGAATTTCTGCAACACCCACGCAACCGATTAACCGGTTAAAAAATCGATCGCGATTAATGCATTATTCGATTAATCGGAAGGTTGATCGGTGAATTGCTCCAGCCCTGATATCTTTTATGATTTATGCTCCCGTATCTTGAAAATAGCGCGGAACTTTGGTTTCAAGTCCAAAGTTTTCGTGCGATTTTTTTTCTGCGCAGGTATTTGTCGCACAGAAATCGCACATACGCTTCTGACGAAACCGTATTCGTGATCCACGTTCATTAAATACCTTCAGTGTCCGAAAAATACAGCATCGAACGATATTCATGAGCTCCAAATGTCTTGCGACGTTCAGCTGGTTTTTTTCACGCAAGGCACATGCCAGCGACCTTCAATTTTATCTCAAATGAAGGTTAAAGAGCAGGCAAGCTGGTGCACGGCCACACTAAAAAAAAACAAAAAAAACCGAGACAGGGGGAAACGAAAGTGAGGACAATCCCAGCACATGAAAAAACGTTGTAGTTCCCCTCCTCCTTTTTCTTTTCTTTGTCGCGTTTTTTTTTTCCCAGCATGACAACCTTTGCGGTATTTCTGAAGAAAGGGAGAGAGCGCATGCACAGATTTCATCTGCGCTTAAGGTTCGCACCTGCACATGCATGCTCCCTCCCCCTGAACTGCCACGCAAGTTGTCCCCTCCCCGAGTACAACACAACGCCACTTGCGTGTCGACGAAGAGAGTCGTTCAGGAGATCGAGGTAACTCTCAAGCGGTTAACACACATTCCAACCCTCAAGCAGCAGTCAATGACCAAAATTCCAGTCTCGCATTCCATCTGGACCATCAGATATCGGACAAGACAGAAGAGATTCGAATAAATAAAGATTCGAAGTTCGCTAACCGTAAATCCCTTATCGGGACTCAGACATGCCATCACGGGTCTTGTTTTGCTGTTGTTTCGTTCATCTCATCTCGACTACTCTCGGTCCCGCAGAACGACCCAGATTCAGACAAAGACAAAAAAACCAAAACACACACAAGGTACAGACGACGAGACAACGAATATAATAAAGAAGCGAGCCCTAACTTTTTTGCGAGCAAAAAAAAAGAAAAGAAAGGAAAATTTGCGCGCCGGACTTCCTCGTAGAGACGCGCGTTAAAAACCGCGAAAAACCTCCAAAACTGGAGCGGAGAAGCGCGCCCGCCGTGCAAGAAGGCATGCCCAGACACAGACAGCCCAAGGCAGCGAACCCTCCCCGAAGGCTTCTCAACACACGACAGCAGCCTACAGCCGCAGCAGCAAAAGCAGCAGCGGCAGCAAAAACAGCAGCGGCAGCAGCCGCGGGAGTGTACGACTGCGAGTCGCGATTCTCCAATTACTAGACGTGCCATTGCTGTTACTGCAGCCGGAGAGGCGCCGCGCGTTCTACATCCGGGCTAATCGACTCGCAGCGGCGCGGCGGAAACGACCGTCCAGTCTACACACACGCACATGCATACACATACACCACACATGCAGCGGCCACACGTAGACAAAAACATAAATAGACAAAGCATAGAAAAATAAAATGGGGATCGCTCTCGTTCAATTAGCTCTCCACCACTGCAGTATGTCGTGCTGCTGCAGTTGCTGCTGCTAATTGCACGAAGAATAAAACGCATTATACTATACTCCGCTCACTCCTGAAGCTGACAGCGCGGTGGAAGCTACGTGCTCGGTGGACCAATCACACGCTAATTTTTCATCACGTGATCACGAGAGCGGGGTCAGCCAGGAGACGACAGGGAGGCAACTGATTGGTCCAGCAAGCGTGTAGCTCACACCGCACTGTCAGCTGCAGGGGTGAACCAAGTACAGCTATAACGAACGTAAGAATGGCAGGGGAGGGGTATATATGGTCCCCAATTGTGCACGTATACTGCGGACGGCGCTCTCACGGGAAACAATTGGTCGGCCAGCGGGTTGTTATTATTAGTCGCCGCTCGGAGGAACACTTTTATGTGTGTGTGTTTGTGTGTATGTGTGTGTGTGGGGGGGGGGGGGATAGCGCTTCCACGTTGTCGCCAGATCAGTCGTGAAAAAGTACTCAAGGACGATGAAACATTGTTTAGAAATCAGACATGGAAGAAACGGAGAACAAAATGAATTACACCGAATTCAAACAGCGGCCTATAACGTTCTTTATGGGACAAAACGAGGCAAATGACGTGGTTATTGCGGACGGATCGACACGTAACGACTTTGGGAGAAGGTTTTATAGGATATAATGCCTGCTAGGCAAAAAGGTAAAAAAAGAAAAGTGACGCAATAATACAAACGATGCGGCGTAAACGGCGCTGCAGGGGGAGGATAATGCGTTGAGCGAAGAAAACAAAACGGGCCACTACCCTCATTTCGGGCGCCAATTACGGTCACGCGATCGCTGCAATTGGCGACGTGTCGCGTGTTCAACAGCTTTTTTATTGAGAGCATCCGTTCTCTCGTTTGACATTCCCGGCTTCTTTTCTCTCTCTCTTTTTTTTTTTTTTCCTGTGGACGGAATATTTGAGTCTAATGTGATGCAATCTAGAAACGGAAGGCTTATCGAGCTAACTTGTTTCGCAACGTAGACGTTCAGCGAACACTCCCCTGTTCTTAAAAAGATATGAGGATACTCCACTTTCGACATAAGGGAGAGTTATATCAAGTAATTTACTAGGGAATACATCTTGCAAAACAAAAAATCCAATGGCATTGGCGCCGACAGCTTTTGCGTAGTTGAAACGGCTGGACGCGCGCAACCACGGTGTCCGCGACCTGGTCCACCCGTCGAGACAGCGGAGACAGCCGTCCCTGCTGTCTTGCCGAGTCCGGTGGGCGCTTTTGGCACGTTTGAGGAGCGATACGCTATAGCTGCCAAAGCGGCTCGGGCCTGGCCGGCTGTGATTATCACGCGCTGAATTATGAGGAAAGGGACAGGGTTCCGTTTTACCTTAGGGCGTGCGCTAAAAGTTTTGAAAGGTGCTGATCCTGAATGACAGATCGTGTCGCGGAAGCAGCTTCCAAGGCTAAACGATTCTGGCCCTGGCTTTACGCGCCTCATACAAATGAGGCGAATGCCGTGGTCTTTTCCCGCTGTGTAAACTCTAAAGAAAATCGGGTCGTATTAAGCCGGGGTCACGCTGCTTATACATCATACAAAAGACGGTCTGCCAGACATCCGTGATATCCGTGGTTCGAATGCCGCGTGCCAAGTTTCCCCATGAACTCGTTGCCATGCGGCACTCGAAACACGGATCTCATCGTTACTTGCGTTCGAATCTGTTTGCAAACTGTCTTTTTTATGGTGTTATAAGCACCGTGACCCCGGCTTTAGGCGTTCTTCGGCGTGTTCATACTTTGCACTCAAACGTCTCTGAACCCTAAGGATTCTTCATGAAAAACCTATAAGGCGTTATTTTGAGCTCCTTTTTTGATGCGAAAGAGTTCTTCATCCGCCAGTTGCGTTTCTAGTGCGCCAGGGGGCGATGGTGCTGATGAGGCGAAACCGTTCTTCACGAGCAGAAAGTGTTCTTGGGACGTCAAAGAACCTTTCAATAACTTTTCTTCTTCTTCTTAGAGTGTAGGGACAAGAGAATCGCAGTGTGGTGCACATGGCAACACGGGCTAAACAAAACCGGGTATTCAATACCAATCTCCTGCAGCGCTCGAGGTTAATCCTCCGCTGGCCAAGAAATGCCCATCTTCACAACACACTTGCGTTACCGCATCCATTCTACAAGCTGAATCGGAGAGTAGAACCAGTTAAACCGTTTTGTCTTTATATAGTTCATTATGAGAGATAATATTTTGTCGAAATAAGCTTATTGCTAAATTACCCAAGCAACGAGAAGAATGCTGGACATGCAAGCATACGCGCTCGTCTTCGAGGTAAATAACGCACAATGGCGTTACGAACGCACGTGCCAGATGCCTTTGATCTGTTTTAGGGGTGGGGGGTTGCCTTAAAACATTTACTGCTGCAGACGTCAGCACGTGTGGCGCGTAGACCTACATTCCCAACATTCTTCGTCGATGCTTGGGTAATTTAGCAAAATGTCTATTGTACACTCGGTGACAAGTTTCCGCGGCCATGCAGTCAATGGTACCGAAGCGCGTGTTTGCTTGAGCGCCGACTAAAGCTGTGCACGCGCACTTCTCGCGTCGGAAATGCGCAGAAAGCTGTCCCCGAGCGTAACTTCGAACACACGCGCGCTTCCAAGGCAGATGCGTTCGTCAGAACCATGCGCTGTTCAAGATAACGAGGTCTGCTCTGATGGTCACGAGCACTGGAAAGCAGATAAGCGGGAGCACACTGCTTCGTGAGATATTCACGCCGTTCAGCAGAACATTCAGAAACCCATCAATCCAAAACGCGCAATTAAATAAAAAAAAAAACAAGACAACAGCAAAAATATTTGGGTGCACGTACCGACGACGATTTGGCCGTCTCCGGAGCGTCGCCGCCGCCGCCGCCTCCGACGACCACATCATCCGCGAAGGCTACCTTCTTCGGAACAAGGCTCTTCCGGCGGAAGCACGTCCCTCTATCCCCGGCCTTGAGCATTATTTCCGGGCATCCAAGCCGAAACACATCACCACCAACACCTCCAAAGAAAAATAAAAACACAAAACGCTACAGCGGTCAAGCGCGCACAGCACGGACCAGACCTCCCCCGCGTCTTTACATCAGAGTCCAGACGTCATATCACGTTCCACGCAACGACACAAACAAGCACTTTCTTCTTCTCTCCACCCGTCCGCAAACACTCGGCAGCAACCCAAAGGACCACGAATCCTCGCCCAACATCCAAACCACGGAATCACACGAGCGATGCCGCGCCGGTTGTCCAAGGCCGAACCGCCCAACGTGCGAAGATCCAAGTCCACAGTCCGCAAAGTCGGCACGACCGTGGACTCCTCGTTCGATTTCCAGTCAGTCAAGCTGGTACCGAGGCACGATCCACCGAACCCGAAGAGAGGAACACACACTCCGAGCTCGCAGCGATGCGGCTGAGAAACGTCCGGAGTCGGTCTGGCGGAGTCCGACGTCGTAGCGAGTCCTCCCAAGTACGCGACGCGAGAGACTGGCGGGCGTCGAGATAGCGACCTGACTGCCTGCTCGAGCGGACCGCACACTTGGGTTCGTCGGCGGCCCAGCGGCGGCAGCGGCGGTGGCCCCGAGAACGAGGAAGCCACCCTTCTTCCATCGTCGCGCAAAGACGCAGAGGGGAAGCTTGCCTCGCCAAGGCGAGAAGAGACTTTCGCTTGTTCCCTTGGCCGGGTGCCCAACCGCGGGCCGCTGGACACACTGCAGGTGCTGCCAGCCACGGGTTGCGGCGGCTCGCCCTCAGATACGGCCGACGGCTCTTGTGATCGCCAACAGGAGACCACGAGGTGCAAGAGAATTTATAAGTGGTTTGTGCGTCGAGTAGAAAGCTCATTAGCTCAATTAATCGCCGCCCTGCTTTCGCGGCGATTAAAAATTCTAATTCGATTAATCGACTCCATTTAACATATCGATTAGTCGATTAATCGGCCCTGTTGGCCTCCAGGCAGAATATATGCCGTGTCTGTTGTATTGTTTCTGTTCCATTTGTCTCGCTGCAACCTATCCTCATTTCTTTTCCCATTCCTTAACTCGGCAACGGCATATCAGTACGTCACTCAAATGATGGGGTTGAAAAACCCAGTAAACGCGAACGAAGAAAAGACACTACCAGAACAGGACAAAGTTGTACGCACAAATCAGTTGGTTGCGTTGTTTCTTCGTTTGCGTTAACTGAGCTGCTCATCGCCATCGTGTGCAACATTTATCAACTGGCCTAATTCGCTACCTACCTATAGTACTATCCCTCCCGGTCAATTGAGTCAGTGACAAATGCACCGAGTGTGTGTACACGATTGACTCTATTTCTTTACCCAATTTCACTTCAACACTTACTACTACTACTACCTCCCGGTCAAGATGATCCCTTCTTGCGAACGGTCCACGTACCGCCAGCTGCAACTCAATTACACAATTTGCTTTAATTTTTTTTGCTATGTCAGCAACAACGCGTACAATACATTTTAAACGTGGCATTGCACAACCCACACAGACAAAGCATGAAAACTATTTCTATCCCTGTCTCAAACACATAAATTTATGAGGGAAGATATTTCCCCAATAGAATTTAGGCCTTATGAGCACTCTTGATGACAGTCATGCATGATAAAATGAACTACCGCAAGAAACGTCAGTGCCGCATCCTAAAGTGGACCGGGCACGAACAGTTCAATCGTACACCTGCTGATTGTCCCACGGATCATGTACAGGTGCATAGTAAGCTCTTTTATTGTCCGTTTTCTTATTCCCTGTGGACAAACAAACTGCGCCGTGTTGGCGTTTCGGAGAAAGCAGCAGTAATAAGAACAACAACAAAGAAAAAAAAAGCACTGGCCTTAATATTTACTTTTCCTCGGTTCACTCATAATACCTAAATATCAACTCAACTCAGAAGTCAATTGATTGGCACGTGCTAAAACTTGGTCCCGATTTTAAAGCATTAATCGAGCCTTCGGACGGTCGATCGATCAACTCACACCTAATTCCATTAGAAGAATAAAGCTTTGTTGAGGCAGGTAATATGTGCCGGCCTTCGATCGGCGTATGAGCTCGAAGCGAGGCTGGGATTGTGCGAATATTACGTCCGGTCACGAGCGCCTTCCTTCGAGGTATGCAAACTTCCAATCCACGAAATCGCCTCGCGGTGTGACAAACCGGTGCTCGCGTACCTTCAGCTTCCATGCGAACAAAGCGCGTGGAAATGCCGAAGCATTTGACTCCCTCCGCCAACTTCATCGACTGCAGAAAAAGCTCGAGCACGAGTACGCGCGTCACAGGATTACCTTCTAAAGCTACAAGTTGGCGAGTCTCGCTGCTGCAGAAGGCTGACTGGCTACACTTGTATATCACGAACAGAGATCAATCGACTCAATGCTCTTTTTTGCGTGGGTCTCAGCTAATGTGTTGTTTTCCACGCCAAGCCGTGTCACTATGGTGCACCGTCCTCACTGACCGCTCCCAACTTGTTGACAGACATACCTTATATTATACGTAACCCCCCCCCCCTCCTTTCCCCTTTGTTTTGTAGCATTATCTAACAAAGCACTGAGAGTTGCACCGCTATACCGATTTGTGCGCCCCTGGCAGTATCTATATGGAGAGCAAGTGTTTCAATTCGTGTCTGGCGCTTCGGAACGCAAGGGGGGGAGAGGGCAATGAGAGGGTTATATAAAGAGCGCGCGAAGAACGCGCGACGAAGAGGCAGCCAAGCGCGCGACGTCATTGGCTGAATTCAGGGGAAGCAAAAGCACGTAGGTGTATCTGGGGAGTAAACAAGCGCACGAGGAGCCCAAAGAGCAGACTACCTTGCACGACGCGTATTGCTGCTACGCTCTAACCCCACAAATAGATATTGGGCAAGTTTTTTTTTTTTTCATTATAGGCTATAGCAATTAACTCGCTGTCAAACCTAATTTTTTTA
Source organism: Ixodes ricinus (assembly GCA_037355805.1). Lineage (NCBI taxonomy): Eukaryota > Metazoa > Arthropoda > Arachnida > Ixodida > Ixodidae > Ixodes > Ixodes ricinus. The sequence goes on along the minus strand of JAZHYW010008885.1, from coordinate 14,588 downwards.
TAAAAAAAAAGTTTTTCTTTTTTTTAAGTAAGCAAAACACATGTGCTTACAGGGATCGGGGTTTAGTTAATTATGACGTTTCGCGATTGGCTCCAGTGGTTGTTCTTAGAGAATAATGCTACTATGCGATTGGCTACAGTGGTTATTTTAGAGAGTAATGCTGCTATGGGACTGGCTACAGTGGTTGTTCTTAGAGAGAAATGCTGCTATTGATTTCATACGGTGCCCGAAGATAATGAAACGATCCGGCCTTTATAGTCACTCACAGTTTAATAAACGCAGGGCGTGGTTTGTTATGATTTCTCGCTTCGTGATTGGCGTTCTTTTCGACTAATGCCTCGTTCTGATTGGCTGCTGTATGATAATGAGATGCCGAAGACCCGCCACGTCCTGCGTTTTTCTTATATATATATATACATATATATATATATATATATATATATATATATATATATATATATATATATATATATATATATATATGGCTGCCAGTGACTGTGGTCACGCCCACTCGTTCCTAAACTGGGAGTGACGACAGAAAGTATCAATGCACCATGCATATCTCTCGAGTAACTTCCGAAGCGCGCATACACTCAGCGCAGCCGAAATAAACGCGTCTAATCTGACGGTATACGTCCCAACGTTCGTTGCTCTCTGTGTTCCCCACACAGCGTTCCAGACCGATGCCTTTCCCTTTCGCCCCCACCGAGGTAAACCACAGCGGCTTGGGAAAAACAAACAAACAAAACAATAACGCGAAAAAAAAAAAGGTTACGTTTTTCGTTTTATGTTGACTTTTAGGGGCGGTGTCTGAAATCCCAGAACGATTTTTGGCCGACTCGCTCACGGTAGTCCTCTACTTCTATTTCTTCTTTTCTTTCCTATTTTTATCATTCCCTCCGTCCAATCCGAGGACAATTTCTTCTCACTCGGCACTCCGGGAGCAGTTCGGCCGCGCCATAAAACCCCGTAATATTAGCACCGGCATCATTTCTGTCCACGAAGCATATGGGCGCCTCCACAGTGCTACCTTATGATTACCAGAAAATAGAAAAAAAGGAAACAAAGGAATTTGAAAAAAGGAAGAATAAGATAGAATGATACTAAGAAAAAAGAAACGCGCAACCTCCAGTCGAGACGCTCACGACACTCAGCATTCGTGTACGTTCACGCAACGCTAGAAACGTGACCCACAGTCCAACCACGAGGGGGAGAAAAAAGAAAAGAAAAGAAAATTAACCGACAGACTAAAATAAAAGCACGGCCGTCCATTACACATGTTGAGCACCTTCGAAGCTGCGCCGCCGTCTACTCGAAGGTCTTACTTCTTTCCAGGGGGCACGAGCCGTATCTGTTTGCGGTCACAGGTTTTATTACCAAAGATTTGTTTTCAACTAGGTCTCAGCCTCTTCCCGAACAGCCTCCCACCTCGCCACAGCGATCAGGGTCGAGGACACCCGCCGTGCGGTAAATGGAAGCTTCGTTTCGTGTATCACTCGAAGCAACTGCCATAATTACCGTTAAATTTTTTCTCCGGGTTCCCTCGGCATTTTTGTTTATATGATTGCTAACAATAGTTGAAATAATAATGAACAAGGAATCATGCAAATATATACTTTAAGAAATCAGAAGCCTCCGCGCTCTCCCGCAAACCACCTGAGAGAGCCGATTGCTGCAAAAAAAAAAGTAGAAAAAAAACTTTGCGCTGTGGCGTTGAGCAGACGTTGCATCGTGCTCAGGGCCACAGTGCAGATCGTTGTTTCTTCTTTTTTTAAATTTTTTTTGACTCTAAACATATAAGTATAGCTCCGTCATTGGCCGACCGCTATCCGTAGACTGCAGCGATTGGCTCCCCAAGGTGCTTTGCGGGAAACCAGACGCTCCAGATTCCATAGAGCATATCCGTCTTGGACGTCTCTGAGCCTACAGTGACTCATCGTCGGCTCAAATAAAGGAGAATGATAGACTCCATACTTGAAAATACTCATAATCCTAATAGAAACGCAAGAACACAAAGTATTTTTCGCCAAGCGTTAAAACACACACACACACAGACACACACACACACACACACACACACACAACACGCGCGCACGCACACACACACACACGCACTACGTTGTTGAGTCATATATTTTTCAGTATTTCTACATTTTGGCGACCTTTTGGTTATATTCCCCATAAATGTCCCGACTTGATTAATGCCCATCTTAAGGTGTTTGGCATACATGTCTGCTTTCCTCCTCGAAAAAAAAATAGACAACCTAATAACTCAGATTGAGCCGCCAAAACCTGAAGACTGCCGGAGTGCGGTGGCCAGCGATGAATGTATTCACTAGGCAACCATTATTTTAGAGGTGACGCTCTCAGCGCTAAAGAAAAAAATCACAACGTACAAAATGAATTGCCAGGACTCTCAATTTTATCAACTGTTACGGTTACTGCCAAGCCATGCTCTCACAGGAACCGGAAAACCACGGTGACGGATGCCTGCGTGTCACGACCTCCGTAATAACTTGATTGCATTCAATTGGAACGTGAAAACTATGTTAATGTCAACGTACACGAGAACCGACCGTACGATTAAGTACTCTCGTCGAGCGATCAGTAACACTCCATTTTCTATTAACCTACTAATGGGGGCAAACACAAGTTTTCGGCAGTGGACAGGACACATCCAGCTTATTATTAATGATCCGGCGAAATCTTGTACGACGATCGCACCTAAAATAAGCTGCTAACAAGTTCTGTTTTGACATGTTGGTGAGCAATGTTCGTCGTCTGTCGCTCTAGAGGGACAAGGTCCTGAATGTGCGCTGACACTTGCGACTATAGCAGCAATCGCGCGACCGACTAGCTACACGCGACGAACGACCACCAATGTTCACACGCTCGCTTAGTTCCGGGAAGCTCTGGAGCCGCCGTCGATTCCGTCTTTCCCGCCGCAGCCCGGGTTCGCGTTTCGATGCTTTCCCATTTTCGTTGTCGCGCAGCACGTGCGTCGTTTTCGCCATAAGAGAAAGACCCGTCGATATCGGTCTGGGTCCTTCGGAACAGTACAAAACAATTGGCCTATACTGCATGAAATGCATTACAAGAAATTGGTGAGTCACGTGACATATATTTTCCCGCTATATAATAACCTTTATTTGGACTTCTGAGTCCAAATAAAGGTTAATGAGAAACTGAATGGTTATATACGTCACGTGACGTCAGGTTAAGTGACGTTGATTTCCCCCGCTAAATTTAGCGGGGAAACGGGATTAGTGTCTAGGTCACAAGACGTGAATTTTCCCGCTAAATTTAGCGGGTAAGTGAAATGATGCGTAGGTCACGTGACGTCAATTTTCCGCTAAATTCAGTAGGGAAATTAAATGGCGTATAGGACACGTAACGTCAATTTTTCCGCTAAATTTAGCGGGAAACAGAATTGGTCTCTATGTCCCACGACCTCAGGTCGCGTGACATCAATTTCCCCGCTGAATTTAGCTGAGAAACTGAATTCGTGCATAGGTCTCGTGATATCAATTTCCCTTTCCCGGTCGCAAGCAGACACAAGAGGTTTAAAAACAGGTCTTGTCTCAGTCGGTCGGAGTCGAACGCAGGTGCATCAACGGGCATTTACTTTTTTTTATTTTACGGAGGGCAAGAAGGTGACCTAATTACATACATTTGTGGTGTTATCGTAATCAATTACTTTATTTTTGTGTGTGTGTGTGTGTGTGTGACGTGGTTACGGGCCTTCGAACACTGTTGTAGTTCGTTAGGACACGTCGCACTGAGCAGAACGGTACTAACTCCCCTTGTTGACCTGCAATTGCTTCGGTGACCAGGACCGGAACGGTTCAAAGTGCGAGACGACAAAAACCGGGTTGTTGCTCAGCGCAAATCGTCGCTTTATCGGCGTCAGGACGCCAAAGAGCGCGCTTCGAGACGGGACACCAGCAGATCCGTCGATATCGGCCGTCACGCCTCGTCTCCCCGGAGACCTCGGGCAGTCGAGCGTCTCGCGTGGGAGATTACAACTTTGGAAGCGTGGATAATGCGCGCGCTCTCCGTGGCAGCCGCGGGAACGGCAGCAGCGGGCCGCGGTGGTCAGTAGATAGGAGGAGGGCCGTGGACGACATAACCGCGGCGCTGAACCGCTCTTGACGACGAGGGTCTCAGTTTACGAGCCATCTGGTGCGCCCGACGTCAGTTGACCTTACACACACCGCGGCGACCTGTGGCGTAGTATAGATCTCCGAGCCCTTTATGTCCCACCCGCCAACACGATGCTCTAGGGGTTAATAAAAAGGAAGGCATTTAAAATCCTTATTAATCGCGCGACTACATTACACTGTCGAAAGTAACCTCGTGTCACGTGGCGTCCATTTAGTGAGTTCTACAATCTCGCATTAAAAATAAAAAATAAAAAATAAACGTTTTACTAGCCTGGTTACTATAGACAAATTCTTATTATTTTCTCAATCACCCTACACTCTAAGAAAAAGTGAGCACCCCCTCGTCATCATGCGTTTTGACGGCTGTAACGACCCCACAGGCTTACTTAACGACCCACTGGGCTCGAGCCATTGAGCGTTACCACCCTGTTGGCAGGTGACAAGCATGGGGTAGTCACGTTTTATAAACTCTTGAATTGAACATTCAAGTGCATGCCGTTGTTCAATAGTAAAAGCCACTTCAAAAATCTCAAAAAGTACTTGAAACTTGTTTTCTTTGTGCGTCGGTTACCATTTATTCAAATTTGAACCGGTCGAAACAGGCGTGTGGCTCAGTTCGCCTAAACTGGCAGAAAACAAACATTGCCAAAGAGTACAGGCAACCTTGGTAGGCACCTACTAAAACCCGAGGCAGATAAAAAGTATCGCGGTTGTCCTTTTTGCTTCCGTCGCGGGTTTTACCATGTACAGCAGTAAACAGCTGGCAGCTGGCGTCGTGCTCGAGAAATTTAACCAAATCTATAGAAATGCACAGGAAGCTACGCACAGGCGTGAGTTGACTTGAATGTTCTCCGGACGAGATACTCTTGTCGTCTTTTATTGTGCGGTTTAGTAAAGAGCGTGCTCTCATTAAAGGTGTGATCGGTCAGTTCTGCGTGCAGATCAGTTGCAAATGGCCTCCTCGGTTCCGCCGAACTTGCACGCCTGTCATACCCAATTTTTTTGCTTTCAAGTGCAGTGAAGTATGAAGTATTGGACACCACGACTGAGGCTGGACAGGACGAACGTACACAGATATATGGGATCATGTCCGTGTATTTCAGTATTTCTCTGTCTCGGGATATATGACTCGCCTTCACTGGCTCATTTGGCACATTTCATCGAGCATACTCGATAAAAAAATGCTTCAAACAAAAAGCGAGGGCGAAGGCTCTCATCGACCTGCATGCCATCGACGAGCACGCGCGGTACGTGGACGCGGCCGAATGTCAACGGAACGCCTTCGCAGCGGTTGTCATCGAGGCGTCGACCGGCACCACGAGGACGGCAGCGAGCGTGAGAAGCGCTGGAGCGGAACAAGCGGAGGAGGTGGCCATCGCCCTGGCCATCGCCGACGCAGACTGCCACACGGTGCTGAGTGACTCGAGACAGGCGGTGCGAAAGTTCACCAAAGGCCAAATCTGCCGGGAGACCGAGCCAGTATTGCGAGCGGTCAAACTGCAAGACAGAAAAGTGAGAATCAAGTGGTTCCCGGCGCACGCGGGCGACGCGTCGGAACGCAATGACAACCACAACGAGACGGCACACGCAGCGGCGCGAGCGCTAACCAACCGCGCCCCGGCGCCGGACCGACCGACGTGGTCGGACGCACAGTTTATCATACACAGTTTGCCCACTGTAGAATAAGCCTTTGGTAATCGCAAACCACGTGATCGAGGGCCTTGTGGTAATAAAAGGACAATGTAGAACTAAACTCATCATATATTATTAACACAATATAAATTATATTGATAACCAAATAAATCAAAAAAAGCGAAAGTTCCTCAAACAAATATTTAAACTCGTAAAAGCGCCCTCTCACCACGGATGGGGTAACTAACCACTTTTTATGTTTCGTTTTTATTGTTTTGCTTTTCAAAATGGCGGCCCCCATGGCATTTTGTTTACCCGCGTCTCGCGTCCGCTTGCGTTGCGTTTTCGCTTTATTGTGACGTGCACACCACTGGTCGACAATCACAGGTAATTTATTCACACAAGAGTTATTTCAAGCAGGCAACTGTTTATTTTCGCTCTACATAGTACAATTGATACGAAAACGTTACAAACAGCATGCAATGATGCGGTTGCTGACGGGTATTAGCGAACAGACACGGTGGTACAAACAGTTTGAATGTGAGCCTTCAAGCTAGGTGCATAAAAAATGATGAACCGAAGATCAATAAACATAGTCTGAACAGGTATACTGCGTCTCACCTTAGCATGGACTAACCGCGAATGCTGTGCTAGCGCGAGCGCTCGTTCAGCCGCCGAGGCTTCATTCGAAGCAACTAGCTCGCGCTTTTAGCACGCGCGGCTAACAATAGTCCATACTGAGGTGAGACGAAGTATAGAGGTAAAGTCGCGGTAAAGGCATTTCAAAACTGCTATTCATAAACCATGAAAAAAAAAAAAAACTGCACAGACGCGCATTGTTTTACATAACGAGTGCGATTACAAACCAGTTGCTTTAACAGTAACTACAGGCTAATGTGGTTAAGAATAAAGCTGTTTGGAGGTGCAATAAAGCTGTGTTTGGAGGTGCATTTAACCTGCCCGTCCTTTTCCCCCCAAGATGAATGTTCAACACACCTGGGGGGCTATGTTCAACAAATGTTTCGTTTCTCCTAAAAAGAAACGGAAGTGAGGGAAGTGACAATATTGCGTCTGATTGGTTAGAGGCTCAAATGACGAAAGTTCCCTCTTTCGTCATTTGAGCCTCTAACCAGACGCGATATCGTCACTTCCATTACTTCTTAGGAGAAACAAAACATTTGTCGAACATAGCCCCCAGGTCAGTTTTCTACGAGGTATGTTGGATCTATAGCCAATCAATTTCTTCAGCACAATGTTTAGATGTTAGGTTCGATGACAGCGCGCCTTTACAACTCTCCGTCTCCTGATCTGCCTAACGGGGCTGCTGGCCCTTCGATAGAAATATCACCTATCATCGACAAACCGTAAGCACCTAGAATGCCACTTTCTGACTTCAGCATCACCATCGAACATTGTCGTCCATGGAAACAACCTCCTGGCTGAGCATTCTTCACTCATCACCCTCGCCAACAACCTAACCTAATCCCGTTATTGCTGATCACTGGTGATGTACCTTCAAACTCCGGCTCACGTCCCACCTGCCCCTGCTGTTCCCGGTCTGTGTTCGACAATGTTGCCACTCTCCAATGCGACGTTTGTGATTTGTGGTTCCACCAGAAATGCGAAGATGTATCGCTCGCTTTGTATAGACGCCTCTCCTCATTGTCAACCGAGTGGCTCTGTGCGGCGTGCCAGCTCCCACCCCTCGCCGATGACCTCTTTCCATCCCCTAAGGAGCACGGAGCCCCTGCGTACCCGACCATCATCCCCAGCTCTACCAAGTACTTCTCCGATCCCCCTCCGGCGAGCGACGACATCGGCAGCAATCACCGTTCGCACGACAACTCTGCGCTTGGCATAGTTGTTGTGCGAAAAGTGCGCGATTGGAATCTACAGACTCCAATCACGTTTGGTTTTCCAACGTTTGCTTCCTAAAGAACAACCTTCCTGACTTTAAAGCACTGAAGTAATCTTTCCCGAATACAATATTAGCTGCGTGCGAGACATGGCTGGACGCCTGTCTTCGGTGGGAAACTAATGGGCAATAATCAATCTCGCACAATTCTCTTTATTCCAGCAAGACTGTCCCTCCTTGGGGCGAAGGCGTCCGTCCTCGCCATGCCAAAACACCTGCCCTGCCAACGTCTCGACCACCTCACCCCTCCGGGTCTAGAAGCCATCTTTGTCGAGGTATTTTGCAAACATGGACAGCTTCTTCTGGTGTCTACCTACTGCTCACCCTCCCTCCGTGAACAATCGTACGCCCTCCTCCAAGAGAGCCTACAGCGCGTCGACCCCAGCAGGTACTCTGCACCGTTCATCTGATCCACTCGATGACATGCTGTTAGACGTACTGGAAACTGCTGGCCTCACCCAACTTCATGACGCCCCATTCTACATTTCTGAAAACAGCAACGCCACATTCCTCGACCTCGTCTGCACCAATAATCCCACCTTGATCCTACTGCTGCACATTGAAATCCAGCCTACCAGGCAGTGATCGCAGTGCTCGCCTCACCAATATCCATTGCTCAGCCCCTAGGCGAAGTCATCAAGCCAAGAAGTTCCAGCAGTTCTCAAAAACCGATTCCCCTCATCTCAATCATCTCATCGACCTCGCTTCCTGGTCAATCGTGTTTGATCACCCATCGGCTGACGAGGCCGACGACCTCTCGCTCAACATATCAGCAATTCAGGAGGCACGGCAGCCTTCCATGGATGACAAAGGAGATTGCAGTCTTAATCAGACGTAAACACTTGCTATTCAGAAAAGCGCCTCTAAATCCCACTCATCTTAACCAAGCCCACCAAGCACGTACCGAAGTCAAGCATCTCATCCATATTACCCATAACGATTACCTACAGCAACTAGGAGCAAAATCAACCTGCCAGCCCAAACTCTTGGGCATGTTTTCACTATAAAAAAGAAACGTTCCATGCGCCGGTCTTCACACATCACGGCAGGCCCTAATCCAATCTTGACGACATAGCAGAGCTCTTCTTTTACCACTTTTCTCAGGCTGCAGCATTACTCGACCCTACCGCACCTAACCTTTGTCCCACCCAACCCACAACTCTGCCAGTCGAGGCCACACCAGCAACCACACTCTCTTCCATAGTCATTCTTCAAAGTGAAACGTACAAAGCCCTTGCCTGCATCAACTCCTCTCAACGCCCTGCACCAGACAGCCTCCACCCCGCATTGCTTAAATCCTGTGCTGGCCGTATCTCCCCCGTCCTCACTCGCCTCCTCAACGATTTTCTCTCCCACAGCTCTGTTCCTAAATCCTGGAAAGTTGCGTCAGTAACGCCTCTCAAAAAGGGACACGGTGCCCCCTCAAATCTGACATCCACTCATACCGACCAATCTCCATAACGTCCATCGTTTGCCAAACAATGGAGAGGGTCATTAACAAGCGACTCTTAGCCCACCTTGAGCTATCGAACTTCCCTAGCCCCCACCAATACGGTTTCCGCCCCGGCAGGAGCTGCGAATTGGCCCTTGCAGCTTTCACCCATGCACTCAGCACTAGCCTCGACAACCAAACTCCGTGCGAGATTGTCCAGTTAGACTTCATAAAGGCTTTTAACAGCGCAGACCACAGCTTGCTCCTATCCGAACTCCAACAGATGGGAATCTCCGGTATGAGGAATTAAAAATTTACTTCTTCACAGCACTACCTTATTCTTCAAGGGCTCTTTTCATGATTTAGCACAAACTGGAAACACTACTAACGGGTAGGGTGTTCACTGAGCTAGGTTATGTGTGCCATTGCGTGCCAAAGGGGCTTTGAGAAAACTAATTAAAGAACACTTTGTTCAAGCTCAAGAGAGAAAAGGTCTTGTTCTTGACCACTGGCTAACACAACATGATGGCAGCAACTGGTTATTGTTGTTTTCTTTTGATGACTTCAGAACGAGGTCTACTGGCACGACAATCAGCTGTGGTTGTCGTGCTGATGGGAACAGTTCTAGTATTCAGGGGCTTGAAGTTCCAATTGCCAGAACTACTCCACAGCTTGCATGCCCAATGCTGAGACCACTCGTACAAAGCAGCACTTGATCTAAGACGTCCTCACAGTTTGCAACCTGGTTCGCAGGTTGCAACTGCATAAAGTTTTCCTTCTCAAGTGTCTCATAGATGCCGGAAATTACTATGTGTCAGCGGTATTCCAGAAACTCCCTTTCAGACTAATGACTTGAAAGGGGTTTTCAAGACAGCCCTCCCAGAGACAGATGATGATGAAGAAGAGAGCCCTCCCAGCCACTGTTTTTTCCCAGATAGGCAGAACTGCCGCTACCCAACCATTTACGCAGTTTGTCTTATGACAAGTTGCAGATTATTGTCAAGTGGGCACTTGTGGCTGCGACATTCATAATTGCATAAGAGATCATAGGATAGATGCCAGAACCCTCATGAGGAATGTTATGCCGCAATGTCAATTTCGGTGGCCACATTACAGCTATAATCTGTTTCAGCCTAATTTTACAAAGACAAAAACGCTGCCGCCCTGTGGAGTTAATCAGAGCAACGAAGCAAGTTTTGCGAGAGCTCTCCGTAGGAGGAGTATACTCCCACAATATGTTGTCCCGTCCCTCAGCCAAATGTTCCGGTTATCTCGCTGGTGCCGTAGTTTTTGCAACGCCCTGTAAGCTGCAGAAGGATGAGTCGACCTAGTTCCAGTAACAGTTCACCTCACGTACGAATATGACCAGAAAATGCTCATGCCACCCAAGGATGAGGGTCGACAAATTTCCCAGCATACGGTCTCCGATTTTCTTCTTGTGGCCCAGATGATGAGGTGCCTCTTGAGTTTTCTCACTTTATCCCCCTGATTACTGATGGTCCTTGTCTCTGGTGTCCGGCCCTTGCAGCTTGCCTCCACACGTCTGTCGCCCTCGTGGTATTCTCTTTAATTCTCCGAGGAACCATCATACTGCAACAAGAGAGTAACAGCATACAGTGAATGGACGAAGTGAGGCACACCTTATACACCAACTCATGTTCACAAACAAACCGGAGCGCCTGGAGCGCCCCTAGCGGACGCCTCCGGCGCCGCGCATGCGCGATGGGGGTGTGGGCAAGAAGCTCGCCGTCGCCCATAAACACACCATTGAAATGCGATGTTGTCGGCGTCAGTGTGAGTCCCCCTGCCCTTTTTCGCGTTCCAATTGTTCGTTCTACGTCTTCCTGGCGATGTCTGACTATCTTGAGCGGCGTCAGCGAAATTACCGAGGCTCGTTACACCGCAAAACTTTGCGTGAATGATGTGACATGTGGTGATTCATTCCGCGTGGACGCCGCAGAATGTACGCTAAAGCCTGATTCGCATGATGAGATTTCGCTCGGAATTTTCAGTCGCGACGCCGCTCAGGCTGCAAAAGCGTGCACCGTAGCCGAGATGGTCGACGTCGATACTGAAAATCGCAAGCAGAATCGGACCAACTGAATTAGGCATAACAAGTCGGTGATGGTCACTGGTAACAATGATCAACATCTCCCTGTATCTACTGTTTACATCGAGCCTGCTTACCAACCTTCAAATTTAAGTCTTTTGAGGCCTGCACTTACTTCTTATCACGAGTACCGGGCCAACATTTGGTCTACAGACCGGCGTCGTCTAAGAGAGCAGACGACAAGCAGAAACGTTTGAAAGAGCAGACGACAGTTCAAACAATAAGGCGGCCGTTTGAACTTGAAGACGCACTGAACGTAGTCCGCAGGTGGTCCGCACAACTTGACGGTTTTCTGGCGTTCATGTTGGAACAAAACAAATAAATCTGATGACCACAAGTATCCGTGAATTCAACCCAAAGTGCTTCCCACCCAAGCAATCGTTGTCCGAAGGCGTCTGCTTTTCCCTTTTCACGGCACATATCCAGATTCTTGGACGAACCGAGCACGTGAAAACTGACCTTCAAACCTTTCTTGACACTTTTGGTACAACCCGAGTCGCGGCGTTTTGACGAGAAGGCAGGTTTTTGTCGTGTTCCTTTCAAAACAACGCAGGAATACACGTCTGGCATGGGGACTTCTGCCCACAGCCCCAGATCGGAAGTGCGACCGACGCGCCACCACCGCGCCGTGATGTCACAGAGATGAGTTTGTGTATACTTCTAAATTAGAAGTACTGTGGGTCTTACTGCATGACATGCCAAGTGGAGATAAAGTATGTCTGGAGCTTGATGGAGGGGGTCTCGACGCATGCTGAACGACAGGTGCCAGATGTTGCCATACCCACAGGGTATCCTGAGGAGAGACAGAAGACAGGTGTGAGTCCAGGAAACTGGCATGTTTGAGCAACGCTTTTTTTAGAGGTGCCTTCCCGTTAATTCCTTTCGAGGTACATCCATCTGACTAGTCAATTCAGAATTATGTTCAATGTACCCAGTCAACTTGCTTAGCCTGTTGGCAAATATATAACTGGTAAATTCACTTTTTATAATGTTGCGGTTTTTTTCTTATATGCTATACTATGATGCCGACTTCTCTTTTATGGTTTTACAGATTACCAAATCCCAGGTTCGGTCCTGATTCGCGTCATTTGCCACGATATTTATATTTTTTCCAGTAAAGTGGTGTGAAAGCTTGAATACGTGGAGGTTGCGAAATCATGCGTGAACAAGCAATCCATTACGTTCGACCGTTTTACAAGTCACGTCCGACGTGCCTAAGAAATTAACCGAGTCACATACACTGCGTTGGAGAAAAGACGATCGTGCCATGGCCTGACGCGAAGGACAGCACGAGCACTTTAAGAAATGTTTGCACTCACCAGCAACCAACTTGAAGCGGAATCCCGGAATCTCGAACGGCGAAGCGAGTCCCCGGCTTTTTTGGCTTCTTGCCTGAGCAGGCCTATTTAGAACACATCCCTAGCGTGATTCGGTAACTCGCGTGACATTAAAACGCCAAACGAGGATCCAACCGAAAGGGAAATGTACTAAGAAAGAGAAATTCGCAGAACAGCAACACCGACAACGCGACCGCCGACATTTAAAAACATGGCTTCGGTCAGGGCAACGAACTTCTAAAGCTAACGGTCACTGCTAGATTTTTTCTATTGCATATTAAATTATGTTTATAACCTAGCTTATTATGTTTTCTAAAAATATTAACATTAACGCACTCAATTCAGTTCATTGCGATTCTTTTTAACCCTGTTTTTTTGTTTGTGTTTGTTTTAAACCTTCAGTTGTCGCCATCCGGCTTGAGGAGCGCTGTGTATGCGCGATTACCGGAAGTGGCCTTGAGTGGGACCACTGGGTATGATTTCACTGTGGTTGGAAGGTTAAGCTTGAGCAGAAACAATTGGAGCGAAAAGAGAAAACTGAAACAATGCTCAGTGCTTCGGGGAGGACCGGCGGACGGGCTTCGCTAGAATCACGTGCGCGTGCTCAGTGTCGCTCAACTTTACTCAACCGCCGCTGAAGTCATTCGGATATGTAAAAGAAAAGAAAATGCATCAGCGTGTTCAGAAAGCTGTGATTGCAGAAATTGGTTTCGATAATTAATACAATTAATAAAACAGGCTTCTGTATACTTGAAGTGTAGGCTAGCGAGAAAACGAAACTGATCAAAACGTGACGTGTAGCGACTATTCAAATTTATTTATAACCTGCAGTTCACTTTTGCAATTGATTACATTAGAGATACGAGCCCTTTCCTGAGGGCAGTAGAGGAAAATATTATATACGGGTAAATCTTGCACAGTCTTTTCGTATTTATGCAAAATATGACAGTGGTCACCATCCTAATCGGTCACAGAAAATACAGCAGTATATAAGCTGGTGGTGTCGACTAGTAGTGTGTATAGAAATGCAGAGTGTCCATATCTCATGTTGTACCCTGTGCTGTTTGTGAACGCGTCCATGTATGAAATGCTATGGTGTCTGTATGTCGCGCATGTGTGAAGCGTGGTGTGGTTTGTGTACATACGTGGATATCTGGCGAGGCGCTCAAAAAAAAAAACAGTTGGTTTCTTTTTTTTTAGTTTAAGCGCTGTCCGTTAGGTGGCGCGTGTCGCCACCCAATTCAAGGAGTCGCGCGTTTACGTGTCTGATGTGTCACTTATTTGAGTGGAAAACATGGAGGCGTTCCATGGCTCCACGGGCAACCAGCAGCCTACGGAGGGTTCGGTTCTCGGCCTCTCGTCCCAGTGGGATCAGTCCCATAGCCAGTTGAATGGGTGTTCCGTGCGGTGAATAGCGCCAAGTGCGTGCACAGACGCGGTGAGGATTACCAGAGACTTGAAAGTGGATAACGAATGCTAACCGGTGAGCAGGAGCGTTGAACGATCGGAACCTACGCCGCTTGAATCGGTGATGCTTCGCCTCGCCGTTGTCAGCCGAAAACGCCGGATCACTTGCGGCAAGCACAGCAAGCAGATGCTTTGTTCAATAAAGACATCATTCCATTTGTCGCTATACGATTCCTTCTTTGAATGTTTTCTGGCCGCGAAGTAAATGCAGCCGGTCGCGCGAAAGCAGTCGCAGACAAACCCCTCGAATGCCCCCCCCCCTCCCTCACACACCGTCGCCCCTACCCGTAATAGGTGCGGTGCCGGTGCTTCGAGGCGCGTTTTGGAGTGATTTAGCACGCACGGAAGGCAGCGAACGGGCGTACGCACTTGAGAATCGTATTTTAGCAAAAGCAGTCCAGCTCGCTAGGCCTTACTCGTATTGCTCCACTGTCGCTTGCCAGCCGCCATGTTTCTTTGGGGGTGCTCGCCGTGAGCACCTGTTGATTGCGTGCCGTGTAACTACCCATGGGGTCGTTAGTATAACTAAGTG
>JAZHYW010008884.1:0-94664 GCA_037355805.1 Ixodes ricinus | reverse complement strand
CCTCACTATCAGGGCAAACCAGTCGCACTCAGCGACTAGTAAGCTCCCATGCATATGGCCCATGCCTTGCTCGATTTCTGAAGCAACGAACACACGCGTGCTGGACTGTGGACTTGGAACAATATACATGGATGATAGAGCGATACATATACCACGGACAGGGTGAAAACGGCAGAGCGTCTGCTTCGGACAAACGGACTCCAAAATGCGCTTTTTTTTATTTTATTTTTTTATAGCGCGTGCACGCTTAAAGTTCATTGAACACCCGAGCGTTACCGAAGAGCTCACGCTGAAAGCGGGACAACTGAGACCTCCTTGCCGTTCTCACCCTGTCAGTGAGGATATAATACACATATACCCAATTTGAAACGGGAATTATGTTCCGAGCATCACGATTCCCATTCCCTGGACTGTACCTGGTGTCCGTCTTACCTGTCGCGTGTCCATGGCTGAGGGAGCCAGGCACGAAGAAACCAGACAGACTTAGGGAGATGGGCGCCGAATCAAGTAATGACATATACCTTTATTTAAAACAATAGCAAAGAGGCAGCATTTATTTAGTCAATTATGGGAAATATACAAGTACACTCAGACTGCCATAGTTCGCGGAACTGACTTTGGTAGGTGCGATTTTTCCATGTTGCGCATGACGTAGTATCACTAGACGATCCACCGCATACTTTCTGAAAAGTGGTCATGTATGATGATATACTCCACAGAAAAGCTCGTTTGCTGAATGCATGGATGGTTTTGATCAAGGCACTGCAACTCTCAAAGCTGGATTTCTTTGCTTCGTTTCTCTGGCTGGAATTGCACTTGAACGACGGGGTGGAGCCACATAAGACAGTGCTGAAAGGGTGTAAAAGCTTGCTTTGCCTACTTTCGCATGATGCATCATGTCCATTTCTTTTTGTTCTTTACAAGGCAAATGTGAAAAAATGAAGCAACACATGCTGTAAAGCTATCAAGAACATCAACTAATGCACACGCCCCACGGGAAAAAAACATCGGGACAACTTTTAAAGCACATGAACTACAATTTTGGAGGGAAAGCAGATGCATATCAGTCATCAAGGGTTTATCAAAACCCTAGAGCAACGGGATAAAAGTATCTTTGGTGTTACACAGAATGTCAGTCTCGATTGGTCCCTTCATGTACAATTCCTCTAATTATATTGTCTTAACTTCTGCCACATAACTTATAAAAAAAAAGTTTTTGCTGTTTAAACATTCATAAAAAAATTGTTTTTTATACTTTTAAATTTGTAAAACCGATGCCGTTGAACAGCTTCTTTCATTTCGGCTTTCTTTGACCCACTGAGTCAGCCTGTCATTACACTGACCTTGAAAACACATTTGTGGAAACATTGCAAAGTGTTTTCAAATAGACCGATCTCACCAAGCGATCGATGCCTACGTGACATCGCAATAACTTTAGTTCGCAGGAAGTAGGCCGGAGTGCCCGCTTTGTTGCACGTGCTCAGCACTTGCAACAAAGCAGCACCGAGGTTTTCGCACGTGCAGAAAGACTAAAGTTCCTTCCATGCATCACAGCAGCGGTGGCGTAGCCAGGTGGTTGGTGAGATCGGTCTATTGAAGCAAGCATTTTGATATTTGGGGGTGGGAGATAATTCAGTTGAATACTAGCTGGTTTAAAAGGCTGCTGGAGTAATCACCGCGATCTTGGCTCATTTGACAAAACGAAGACAGTGCATTTCATTCTCATCACTAGGACCTTTCAAGACGAATAGCCACCGAGAAAGATTGGATTGTTAAAGACGATGTTTCCAGAAGTTTGATTTGAGTGAGTGATGAAACAAAGAATGTGACTGATGTGAAGGGGCTTGTTTAATTTCCTATTGCTTGGCCATTCAGAGTTGGAAACAGCATTAATGGAAAATATCCCTCTTCACTGGCTTATAATGACTGCCTCCTTAAACTTTAAATAAAATTTATGCGATTGTTGCATCATGATCATGGCATTTGCTAAACACAAATATGATGAGCAGTAACCCATTCGACCTGAAAAGAGGTGAGATTTAGAGGGGTACATCTGTAAATACTCTATCCTTCTATAAACATGAGCCTTTCTATCTTAGAACTGCAATATGCTTCAACAATTTCATTTTAAGAGCATCCAAAACAACACAACTTGACGTCTCACTTTCTTGATCTTAAAGCTTTGCTAACTGAAAACCATATTATAATACATATTTACATGAGCACTAAAAGCTTGCTTTGCTGCATTTTCTATGTTTACATTCACCAAAAGAACTCTGGCACTCCCATATTGAAGATGGTGACTGCTGCTTCTTAAGGAAAAAATAAAGGCTTCAAATTTGCTTCGCTGGACGACCGTAAAAAAAAATCTACTATTTCTTTTTTACAAATCTCTATAGTGTACCCATAAAACAAACTATTGGCAACCTAATCCGAAGACTTGGAGAATGTCCTGTGCTTCTGGCTCACCACAGGCCGTGCACTGTAAATGGGTGTTGGAAGGTACTTGAGTTCAAGGCGGGCGCGAGTGGGCCTAGTAGCACTTAACATCGCAGTCTTTGTTGGCTTCAAAGGAATGGAAAGGTCGAGCGAGTCCACAAAGTCCAATGGCTTGGTGTTAGGATCTCTGTCCCTTGCTGGAGGAGTTTCCACTTTCACAAGAGGATCAAACTCGCTGCAGATCATATCAATGTCTGACTGCGGTCCTGACTTGAGCTCCCTGTGCTCTTCGTCGAGGTTCATCAGCCGGACGGCGTCACTCACAGTTCCCGAAGGTCCCGTGTGCCGATGCTGCCACAACGGACGGAACAACTTTTAGGCGAGGACAGTGGAGAATCTGTGAATGCAAGAGGCCGTTCGTGCACTTGATCCTCCAGTTCATATGCCATTCCTTCATTGTTGAAGGCAGCTTCTTCGAAAGAGTTTTCTGTCAAAGAGCTGCCAGCGCAGTGGAGCGCAGTCGCATTTTGACACCGAAGCAACGGTCCATTCTCGGCTTGCGTAAGCAGGACAGGCGGAAGGCTTTGTGTCCTGTAGCATGGTTCTCCGTAGGCAAGCTCCGAGTGGTACGACCGTGCTAGCCTTTGGTTAGGACCGTACGGCGATGGACTAGCACAACACTGCTCCCCATGGCGGTCGTCGCCACGCTCCAAGTTGTTAAATGCCAGTACCGTCATCTCCAGCACTTTGTATTTGGCCTGCAGCGTCCTCATTTCCGTCTGATGTCTTCTGAGGGCCTCGACACACTCGTCACGCTCCTGAATCAAGTTCTGAATGTCTGTTCGGAGGGAAGCTTCAGTAGTTTTCCACTCAGACAGATTATTATACCATTTCTGCTCTTTCTCTTCGGCCTTCTCCTGGAGCGCCTGGTTCTCGAGTGTGTACAATAACAGCAGTTTCTTCAGCTCGATGGGGTTAGACTCTCTCAAAATCGTCGAAACTTTTGCCTTGCCTTCTTCTGACTTGATGCCCTTCACTTCCCTTCTCAACCTTTCCAGGCCACCTAGGCTTTGTGCATCTTGAGAATGGGCCGTGGGCCAGCTCTCTGCCTTCAAAACGGCACAGAGCTCGGTTCTCCCGAACGTATTGCAAATGCAGGCTGTGGACTTTCTTTTCCAGTTGCTTCTTCTCTATGAGAGTTGCCTGCAGCTTGTGTTCGTAGGCCATCTTCTCACCTTCCAGCCTGTGAATTGTCGACTGCAGCTGACGCACCATTGTCCTATAGTTAGCACGCTCAACTTCCATCTCGCTGAGTCGTGCCTGGAGCTCCTTTCCGTGGAACTCGAGCAACTCGCTGTGGCTCCTCGGGGCACAGTCCCTGCCTGGCCCCATACTCGCCTGTGCCTGTTCCATCTCTTGAACCTTCTCTTGAAGTTGCACTCCGCGCTCGCCAATCATTTCCAGAAGCAGTAAGAGTTCGTCCTTGGGCGCAAGGATCGATTCCTGTGAGCCATGCTCTCGACAATCTGAGTCGAGGCCACTGTCCTGTTTGTCGCTCTCCAAGATGGTGGACGTGGTGTCCCCCTTGGTTGACGTTGAGGCAACCTGTGATGAAAGACTAGTGGCTGGAGGCTTGAGTGCACTCCGGCTGCTGAGCTCGCAGGCACTGCCGTCCTTTACTTTGGTCCTAGCACAAGCCGAAGTCAAAACCGTGTCTTTGTGTCGCCTAGGCTTTGGGTTCAAGGTCCATGACTTGAAATTTGAGCTGCTTGGAGACACACACTCCTCACCAGAGGCCCCTGAAGCACTGCTGACCGGGACGCTGTCAGGAGGAACTTTTATCTGTGGTTGTCTCGCAGGATGATGCATTGTCTGCTGAATGTCTTGAATAGCAAAGAAGATGTCATTGCGAAAGCCCTCCAGAGCCTGAACCCGGTCTTGTAGTTCCTGAAAGTTCAGAAAACAAAATACCAGTTTATTAACGACGATGAATATTACCACAGTACAATATAAAAAGATATAAAGTGAATGGCACACGTTTATTATTAGATTAATACAGTCACTATTATAAGCAGCCCAAGTTTTGACATGCCTGTATTTACTCGAGTAATAGCCGCACTGTTTATGAAGAAAAATCTGAGGGTTCGCTTTCCGCGGAGCACGCTGGATTACAAAATCACCGCGATCGGCAGCAAGATTCCAGCGGTTTACAGGACAGAGATAACGTCTTGGCGCAAGATACCATCTGTGAAGATTGCATTTGTATGGAGAACCGTGTTCTTGATCTGGTTAGTCGCTATGTTATTTATGCGGAACGCGAGGACTGGCTATATTTGTGTTCTGCTGGAGAGTAAACGCAAGGGCCTTCTTCATAAATAGTGCGGCTATTACTCGAGTAAATATGCTATATCATCTGCTTTTATGTTTTTAGCTCTACAGTTAACCTTATTTTCATAACAAAAAGTTGCTACTAGTCTGTAAACAAGGACTGCAGCTAAAGGCTTGCTCATACATTTACAACCGAGTACGACCGAGAGAGACAAGACCGGTTTTGAGCCTCTTGCGACGTCTTAGGACCGGGTGCGCTGCTGCAGAGCTGGTCCTAAGACGTCGTAAGAGGCTTAAAAACCGGTCTTGTCTCTCTCGGTCGTACTCGGTTGTAAATGTGTGAACGAGCCTTAAGACAGAAGTGAAAGGGGTACTTGAGCACCACACCACCTGGTTTGATGCTTCATTTAGAGGCAGTTTCCAAACAAGCCAAATAAAACAAAACATCTTTTGGAAAAATGGATGCCACCATCTTCAAGGTTCCCCAGGTTCCATTTACTTGTCAGTCTCTGAGTAAAAAAAAAAGAGCCTAATGTGTCACCTTGATGGCAAGTAAGGACTTGGCTTGTTCCTTGATCAGGAAGAAGATGGGCCCTGGAACAGACAGGTCAGGGCTGGACTTGGCCGAGGACAGGCACATGCCGGCACCAACTGACGTTTCCCCTCCCACTCCTCCAAGATCGTCCATCCTGGTTTCTTTACACTGCAATTAGAAAGAACAGACGCAGCAATAAGCTCAGGATCGACCAAACACCACCACAAGGACCTCTGAAGTTTGACAATATTTTGAGATAACTCTTTGCTATCATATAAAAGACATGCTTCAGAAAGTAGAGGCCTATTACATCTGCTCTTCAATCGTGAACAAGTCCCACACCCTTGGTGCAAAAGTGATTTTTGAAAATTTCTGTCGATACTAGTTTTTGTATAAATGCCTATAAAACAAATTTCTACGGCACCCAAGCTTGGCCGATTCTGCAAGACATAAATAACTTTAATACTCCATTAGTTTGCATCCAATTACAAAAAAAAAAAAAATAAACAGAGATTAAATCAGTGAACTTTTTTTTAACAACTAAAATAGGTAGCTGAGCATGCATCGAGCAAGAAATTTGCTGTAGTCGCCAATACACAAAAGGCAAATATTTGCCGAAAGTTGGCAACAGTGGATTTTGGTGGCCCGTAAATAAATGCTGCCATATTTTAATTAGACCTGCAGCATCTTCTCACACACATTTTATTTTTCTAGTGTATCTTCTATATTTGTGAGTCATGTGCTCGCTGTGCTTTTCGAAAGATGGCCACAAGTTACATGCATCGCTGTGAACATGTCCGCCATTGACTTTGCAGCTTTGTTGCTATCATTCTCTACATGTAAAAAAACTGCGCCTAAATATTTCACAAGGTAAACCTCAATGCACATTCCGTGAAAGTTTATCTTTCTACGTACAGGCGCCGATTTACCCGGCTCGTTTTACGGCGTAAGATCCACTGTAGCTACCCTATACTATTAATCAAAAGTCATTACAAAAAGTCACTAAAATACTTTTCGTTTTCCCCCTAGAACTCGCGGTAAAACATCTCAGAGCTAATCACTGTGGACACTGCCCCCACGGTCAACGACGTTGCGAACACTCCTCTTGGAATCCACACGACGTTGGAATCAAAACGAAAGCTAAATTAACGGCGACAAAAGATAAGCCAAGGCCCACGCAGGACGGCGGTTACACCGTCCTGCGTTGGACCTCGGCGGTCAAGCTGTCCGAGTAGCGCGGCGGCCTCGCATGTTCGGTCTCGGCGACGGACGCGAACGAACCGGCACCAGCTCACCAGGCAGCTGCCGCAAACTATCGCTGGCGGCTGACAGCAGAACAAGGGAAAAGGGCCTCCCCAGCCGCGCTGCCGGAAGTGCATGATCGGATCGACCAGAATGCCGGAGCTCGAGCGCCTGGTGCGGACCTGACGCCGCCCACACGCCAGCTGTCTTTTTTCCTTTTCAACTTCGATTGTGTTTCCACATTTCATCTTCCTCTTTTGTGTCTTCAAAACACGAAAGTCGATAGACACCGTAACAATTGACAAAGTAAAACCGAAAGGAGCAACATACAAAATTGAAACGACGAGGATTCGGAACGAGTCATGTTGTAAAATTACGTTCGGATTTGAAAACATAACGCGTTCGATGTAACGGCCGGTAGTAATGAACAGATTTAGAAATTCGCGGTTCGAGTATAAGGGGACCTCAAGACACTGAGCGCGGGCCAGTTAAGCCTAATATCCCTCCAGATGCCCTTGAACCGTGATTTCAAAAAAATTGTCCGATCGAAGGCGTTCGACGAAATCTCCGAGAAAATTTCCAGGGACTAGTAAATGCATTATGGGTTTTCGCCTCTTCCTACGCGTGCAACACCACATAGGCGGCAAGTCCCGCGCACTGGATATTTTGTCACCTGCCTCGACCGAGCGCAGGGCACAGACAACCACTGCCTAGACAACATGCCGCAGTCCTGGATTTTACACGTCACGTATACGGTAGGTCAGCGCAAGGCGCACTATGGACACGAGTGCCGCGTCACCGTTCGGCTGGCCGACTCGTGATCTCATGGAGTGAGCACGAGTCCCAGCCTAAGGCCTGGTTCACGCTTGCGAATCGGCGGGCGAATCAGCAAGAATTCGGCCGCCGGGTGTAGAGTCCACTGTGCATTGCCGCGGCAGATTCCGCTTCGGCGGCAGTGGATTAGCCTGCTAAGTGTGAACCAGGTCTAACGCTGGCGCAGCACTCGTGTTCCATGCGGAGAGCAAGTCGGCTGCCTCTTGCGCAGGACGTGAGAACGACGCCGGGCCCTGATTAACTTTGATTGAAATGATAGTGGGTAGACCTCAATGCTAGATGCTTTAAGGTCACCGAGGTAGAGGACCTCAGAGCGATTAACTGGCAGCTGAAAGTGACCGCCAATTGGCCGCCGCCATGGTCCACATTTTTGAGCACTAGACACCTGACCTTAAAGTTTTACGTCGAGATTTTAACGAAGTACCGCGCACAAATTATTGCTTATTGATCTTTAATAACAGTACCGACGAGATAAGTTATGTTTCGTTTGTTTTAAGTACAAAATGTGCTCTTACGACAAAAACTCGGGCAGCTTCGCAATAGCTCCTGCTAGATACCGTCAGCCGCGGTGCTGTATTTTTTTTTCTTTTATTGGAGCTAGACATTGATTTCTGGGGCTAAAAGTATTGAAAAAACAGTTTATCATGTTTTCTTACAGTGATCGCGATACAAATCTCGGCTCAGTTTTGCGCAAAAGCCTCAGGATTTGGCACGGTTACGTGTCTTGTGGTCAAAATTGTACAACAAGGCGGCAGCCAAGTGGGGGCCACTTTTGCCTGGTGAACGGGATACCAGTTTATCGCCCTAAGCTCCTCTGTCTCTTGACATGAATAAAATAGCGCAAACTTGACAAGGACAACAAAGAAGGCACACGTACAACAGGACTGGCGCTTAAGCGCCAGTCCTGTTGTACGTGTGCCTTTTTGTTGTCCTTGTCAAGTTTGCCCATTTATTCATGTCAAGTAAGAACCAACTAGCCCAAACAAAAGTCGTGTTACCCTCTGTCTCATTGCTTGAGGTCAACCCACTATTTTCTTTTTAATTATCATATAAGAGTTAGGCGTTATGACATAATCGTGACCCCTGTGCAAGAAGCGGAGGAACTTGCTCTCAGCATAGGGAGTTTTCGTAGACAACCGTTTTCCAGCCTCCGCTACGCTCTCCGGAACTAAGACGCCACTACTGCGCATGCGCGGCGCTAGTCTGACCTGCAGAGTCCCGGATCTCGTAGCGGGTTGCGGAGAACGTTGCGGGACAGCGGAAATAAGCTTGCATCTGACGTCATTTGCGGCCATGCTAGCGTTCTATGCATCGGAAGCGTTCGGTTTGCCAAGTTAGCTTAACACCGTAGAAATTGTACTTCGAAGAAAGTAGTAATAACCATCAGTACCCAGCCAGTGGCGACACTTACAAGCTATGCATTATGTACACTGTGCTCGATGGCTCGATCGAGCTCGATGATGCAGGAGATTCAGCGCATAGCCCTTGGTGTTGGTATGAGCGTCTCGTGTGTCCTGGCCCGTAACAGCTAGTACGACTATTTATCAGCTCTAAGTACAACTATACCGTGTGATGTATCTGCACTGTTTCCTGTCTCTAAAAGTGTCCATCTGTGCGGTTTTCGTGTGACTCGCAAACATAGTGCATAATCTGACCACGCTTGCGAACACACGCATTGTATGCACTGCTGCCGCTAGTATATACATTCATTTACGCGCACAGCTGTATGTTAAGAAGCTGTTTGGACAGGAGCTGAACGACTGCGTGCACACAGCCACGCCGAAGTTATCAGCAGCATCGAAACCGGTGCTGGATGCCGTCGCTCCTGTTCGAGTGACGTTTCCCCGACAGCAGACGATTGAGCCAGCCGGCTATTGTTCGCGGACGTCCAATTGTTTCCCGGAAACCAAACGCAGGCAGTCATCTCGCGCCGGTTTTTGTTCCCTAACCTCGCGCAACTTCGAGGCGCGTTACGCAAAGTCCTTGGGCGTGAGGAGTCTCGCCTGACTGCCCACGAACGGCTGCCAAAACGAGACAAAAGGAATGCGCAAGAAAGAAGAGAAAACAAAAAAGTTGCAAGTCGGACAAGTCATTTCAAGGGCAGAAATATGGCATGCGTGAAATTCGGGAATTCGAGACTGTTTATGACCGAGTGCCGCTTTATAGACGCTTTAAACACGCGCCAGATTGAGCCGCCATTGCCGACCTTCTCTTGTCTTACCGAGATGCCGAGCCACTGAGGGGGTCGATGACGAGCCTCCACAAAGGCCTATGCTGGAGAGAAGGACACAGTAGCACCTAAAGTGGCAATAACCTGTCCTGCTGTGGCAATGATGAAGTGAAGCGAACGGAATAAGAGGAAACAAAAAAATTGAAGGTCGGTTGTGGCGGCGCTTTTGCAGAGCTGCCTGAAAGCGTCTGTACTATGTTTCATACTTATAGACCTTTTGAAAAAAGGGGTCCTGGCCGGTTCCATTTTCAGTGTGCGCGCGTATATGGCGCGTGATTTGCCTCGCTTTCCGAAGCGCCGAACACGCGCGTGCTATGCTGAGGAGACTGCATGCTGGTCCGAGGACAAGCTGCTGGCGCGAGCATGGGGTTCGATCTCGCATTTCATTTGTACGCATTCTCGCGCAAACGAAACCATAGATAAAAGGCACGCGGTCGCACCAGCTGCTTTGACAGCGTTTTACGCTATAGACTTTTTTAATGTTTACAAAATCACAGTCCCGCGTGCGGTCTTCACAGCTCCGCGTGCGTGTTCGTCGCTTCGGAAAGCGAGGAAAGCACGCGCCATACGCACGAACAGTCAAGATGGCACCGGCCACACGCTCTTTTTGGAAGGGTCTATAGACCTTTCCAAGAAGAGCGTGTGGCCGGTGCCATTTTGATTGTTCGTGCGTATGGCGCGTGCTTCGCTCGCTTTCCGAAGCGACGAACACGCACGTGCTGGGCTGTGATGATCGCATGCTGGACTGTGATTTTGTAAACATTAGAACGGTCTATAGTCCGTTCACTCTTAAGCTGAGACTACAGTCAAAGCTACAAGCGCGAGCTAGGCCGCGCTCCTGGCTTTGAAACGTGACATTCTAGCGCTAGCGCTCGTTCTGCGGAAGGACATTTCAAAGCCTCGATCTTTCGCACTTGCAGCATTGGCTGCAATCTGGCTCCGATGAGGTTTCTGAGATCACTTAAAGGGACCATGAAATGAATCTGAAATCGAATTTCATCCACCGGACGTCGTAAAAGGTGTGAAAAGAAACACAAAAGCACAAAAAGAGGGAGCCAAAAAAATTCTTTGATATAGAACTTTAGAAGAAAACTGGACTCTTTGCGCCTTCTTCCTTCGAAAGCACTCTGCCTTCTCTGCTACACTCTAAGAAAAAGTTGGCCTCAAGGGACCAACGGCAGCATTTGGTCCTCTGAACTCCCAGTTGCTCCCCGAAAGGACCATCTGGTTCAAGCTAGGTACCGTGCGCAAAAGCTGGGGACTATCTGCGATCGACTGGGACTAACCTATAAGCGTGCGCGAGCAAAAGCATCCATTAGTCCCCCTCAGACCGGGTGCATCTGTATCTTTTAGTCCCCGAAGGCAAACGGAATGTTCGCCATTAGGACGGATGCTATTTCGTTTGTCTTGGGGATCGGCGAGACTCAGCCCAGCACGGCTGGAAGTGTTGACAAAACTCGGACGAAACTGGCGAATTTGTTTAATGTGCCACGAATGTTAAGACATTACAAGGTACAGATTCACGCGTTGTGATTGCGAGTTAACGAATGTGTTTACTCGACTTCACCCAACCATCTCGTCAAAAATGATCTGTTGACATTTCACAAGCCCCATTCACGTAATTTGCCTTCGCGTAAAAAACTAGCATTTATCCAAACGCAACACTTCCAAGTACTAACACTTTTTTCTTCTCTTAAATGAGACTTAGCAGTTTGTAGAAGCCGCGCTTTCAACACCGGAGTCTCGCAGTCAGAATAAATAGTCACTTCAATTGCTAAAACTGAATTTCTGAGAACACGTGGAGACTCGTCTCTGCGTCTCCCCGTGACCAACCTTTCTGGGTAGTCCAATGTCGAACTCAAAATCCGCAACGACACACTTGATGCACAGCACGTTCCACTCAAAAAGCACATTTAGGGGCAGTATCCAGACGCCTTCACGCCATCGTAGTCGCTGTTTCAGGTGAATCTCCAGGTGAACGACGAAGCACGAACCGCGCCCGCAATGTCACCCATGGCAACACCCTACTAATACAAAACAAATGCGAACTAAAAAATAAAATAGAAAAGCCACCCGAGAAAGCTGAAAATACTTAAAAGAGAGAGAGAGAGAGAGAGAGAAAATAAAAAAAAATAAAACGTGTTTGCTTGTACGTCACTCGACTGGCCTGTTCAAAGTGGCGACCTTCTCCCCTTTCTTGGAGCTCTTCTGTGTGGCTGTGTCCGTGTGTAGTGGGAGGGGGAAAAGAGATTTTCGAGCGCGCCCTTTTCCTCTTGTCAACCCCCCCCCCCCCCCCCCCCCCGCGCATTCTTTCTTTTAATCCTCGCACAAGCGGGGGTTGGCAGATGGGGAGATAGGGTCCGTCGGGAAAATGGGAAGGGGTCTCTGTTTGAAAAGAACCTGTTTTTAGTCAGTTGAGAGTTGAAATGCAGCCTTCGTCGGAAGCGTTTTTTTCTCCTTGCGTCGTCTCCGATCATTGCGGGATCCGGTTTGGATTCGCGGTGCTGCAGCACTGCACTTGATCTGTTCTCAAGTCACAAGTCAAGGGAACCCGATTAAGGTATGTCGAAGTACTTTTGTTTATGGTGCATTCATTAACTGCGGCTTCAGAAAGTGTTTTATTTTGAGCGCGTTCTCTAGCTTGCAAAGCGCGCGCCATGCTCTATTCTTTTTGACACCATGGTAGTTGATTTTGTTATGCAGCACAGAAACCTCATATTCAATCGTATCGAGCGAAACGCCAGTTCTACCGATTGCTTATTTTTGTGTGTGTCTGTGTGTGTGTTTTGCTGACCCTGGCAGGATCGCTTGACCATAAAGGCTTGTCCACACATGCAGCGGTGCGCTACGCACGTGCTGACGGGATCGGTCACCAGCTTTGTATCGCACCGTCAAAACTGTTGCTCATGGCAGACAAAAAGTAGCGCACGACGTGGAGCAGCGCTTCGCTGCGTGTGAGAAGCGGCATTAATGGAGACATTTATTCGATTGTACACTAGACTTTCGCGTTGATGGCAGGAGCTCGTGCCGTCATTTTGAAGCATAGTTTGAGCACGCACGCCCTCGGTCGGTAATTCGCAGCGAACGGTCTACTAAAAATCGAATATTGCGCTGGTCTGCTGTCAACAGATGGCATGTTGGATGTGAACCATTGTAGCACTTATGCAGAATATTTGTTATCTTATAATGCGTGTGTTATGTCTCATACTTTTATCCAGCGATTGGGTATTTCACGCTGCCTTGTTACTAATAATTCAAATTCCTCGCAAACAGGCAACAAGCTGCCGGTGCCCCAATAAACGGTGCTGGGACCACTACCGGTTTCGACAGACGTCTCAGTGTCCAAGCTATCGTCGACGCAAGTGCACTCTTCGGAATTTGGCCTTATCGTGGATTGTACCGCCCAGGAACTTTGACTTCAGTCATCCTTGAATGAGATGTGTATCTACGAAGCAATAAAGCTACGTTTAACCTGAACTGCACCATTTCGTTTCGGAGATTTGTGGCTCGGGACCAAATGCAAAGGATAAACCTTTAGTCCCAGGGGTCTAAATCCAAGGGCGCAACGTTTAGACCCAGGGGTCCAAGTGCAAGGGCCTAACAGTTGGTCCTCGGGGTTCATTTGAAACGGTGTAACAGTTAGTCCCAGGGGGTCCAAGCGCAAGGGCCTAACAGTTCGTCCTCGGGGTTCAATTGAAACGGTGTAACAGTTGGTCCCGGGGGACCAAGTGCAAGGGCCTAACAGTTGGTCCTCGAGGTGCAAATGAAACGGTGCAACAGTTAGTCCCGATAGTGCTAGTGCGAGGGACTAACGGACGGGGCGCAACAGTTGCTCCCGTCACCGTTGCTCCCCTAGGGGACTAATGGTAGTGTCAGCGCATTTGGTCCCCCGAGGGACTAAGTCGCGCTCCTTTTTTCTAGAGTGTACGGACCCGCGGAACTGCAGCACGTCAGCCGAATCCACGTCGCCTATTGGGTAAGCGCCTACCTCACCAGCACCGCGATCATAAACAATAAATAGCCGGCAAATGTTTCCTAAAAGTTTTGTTAAATAATATTCAGATCCACATTTTGTAGCATAATTAGAGATGTGTGGCGAAAATTGCCAAATTTGATAATGCTGACATCCAAGCGCCATCTATCGTGCGGTAAACGAAGCTGAGAGCCAGCTCCGGAGCTGTCCCAGGCTGTCCTTTTTACGATCAAATCAGCATGGCCGACATCGTCGCTTGGTCACCGTGGTCACGACGACCAGCGAACGTTTATTTTTTTACGTGTTCTTCTCGCGCGTCCCGACTTCAAGCAGCAAGAAAAAAGCACTTGAAACAGACCACGACGAACAAGAACGCTGGATCCGCAAACACCCGAGACAAGCTGAAACGGCAACGAAGTTTGGCAGATAGGATAGGCCTAGCGCCCTTTCCGCAGCGTTGCTTCGACGGTACTTGACCAAGACAGTGCCAACGACCGGCTGGCGTGCTGAATGAATGGAATATGCCCGCGCGACCCTTGTGGACCCTTCCCGTATTATAGTTTGATCGCTGACCTCAATTTTAGATTAAGAGGTGAGGTCAATCTCTTCCCTTTGTCATTTCCTTGTTTTCCGAGGCAGTGTTGACGAACACTGTCGTCGAAAAGGGACTTTCGTCGATTCCATCTTCTTGTTTTGTGTGATATAGAGCTCGAATAAACGCCGTATGGATTACCTTCGTAACACGGTATGTACACTTTGTATACCATTTTTATTCTGCCACGACTGCACGTCACTCTCGAGCTATAACAGTTCGTGGGAGCTACGTGCAATGCCGGTCCAACCTTCCTTTGCCGAGTGTCAAGTCAGTATCGAGTTGCAATCGTAAAATATCGGTCCCGAAGCGCTTACCAACAGCGTAAATACAGCACTTCCATCAAACGCGCGCGAACACTCCGAGTGTGAACAGGTATTTAAGTGGCTCTTGCTGACACTGTCGTAGTTCAAACGTATCTTTTTTAACGTCGGCTCGCTCTTGCATCTCCGAGGCAGCGAAAAAACGCCGCGGCAATTTGTTTCTATCTACGTCGCTTTGCAAACGACTGACACGGGCCGCCTTTTACCAACAATGACAGTTGGGTTGACTTCTGGAGTTTTCGACGGAAGACTCGCCGCACTTCCCAACAGGCATACCGGCGTATGGGACTAGTCCCATGCTGTCGCTGTAGCGAAAAATATCTCATTGAATTTCGCTCAGCTGCGATGTGTCCATGGCAATCGCGGCGATGAGGGGCGCCGATTCGGAAAATGCGTCGGTGACATCAGCGCCATCAGCGCAGTAAAACCTACCGGCGCACCCCCAACTCGCCGCCGCTGACGCTCCCATTTTACAGCCGAGAGAACTTCCGGTTCCTGTCCTAGCGTACGTCACGACCGTCAAAATTACGCCGCAACTCGTTTTGCGGTCAGTGGGAGAGAAAGAAAAAGTCGATATTTCATTATTTTATTGTGTAGAAGTTAATGAACCGAGACGAAAACGGATGCCTGTTCGGCATTCAGTGAACGTTGAAGGTTTAATGTAAAAGTTATCTGGCAAAAGTAAAAGGTCATTTATGGTCCCTTTAAATATGTCGATAACTCACTCTGCTGGCTCTAAGCATCCTAGAAATCCCTAAATCATGACGATACGTGGTTGATTTCCCTATTAAAGAAGTAATCAAAGATCGCAACACACCGATTTTATCTCCGGCGATGGGAGGATATAATGTTCCGAAACCAGGACCACTCTCGGTCCATAGCAGGCGAAGGATTCTCGCGCCTCCGACCGGTGGAACCGCGGAGTGATATCTCGAATGCGCGCGGCTCGTTGCCCATACAGTTCGGACTACGATTCAACCCATGTGGCCGCGCTCTCGACCGCTCGAGAGCTGACGACCAAACATATCAACATATCAAAAAAAAATGGTTTGCTGTTTTTTGAGACGATGACCGCTGCAAGTGACGTCACTGTACTTGTGTGTTAACATTCGATGTACATATATAAAAAGAGGCAGCAGAGCCCGGATGTCCGTAAAAATAAACAATTAAAGTTGATACGTATAGGGCGTCTGGTACACCCTCATCGTGCCAGATGACTGAGAAATTAGGGCGCAATCGAAATCTCAGTCACAGGGTCGCTATTCCAAATAAGCTTCCGTCAGACTGCGGACACTTCAGCCGCGGGATCGCGAATCGCGAGTTCGCGGAGGCAGTTATTAAAATATCACTACAATCTGGTCTCACAAAGGACAGGTGCTAGATGGAACTTGCTCCGTCTGATATCCGAGTTTATGTGCGTGGCGAAGTCCATGAATTAGGAATGGTGCTCAATCACGGTAATTTTAGTCAGCAGTCTCCAGAAGATTGTGAAACGGTTTAACCTTCACCGCCCCCCCCCTTTTTTTTCGGCGTAGGTTTTGTGGTTGCGTCGTCGAATGGTCGGCTTAATCGTATAAACGTAACATACTACGATATCTTCACGTCCATCGTTGGAATCGGTGAACCGAATCCGTCAAGTTAAGCGGAAACGCGGCAAAGTTTCGACGGTTACCTCGACTTCGCCGCCCGGTTAATAAAACGCGCTTGCCCCGTTTCTCGAGACCTTGGACCTAATTTAAATAAGACGATCTTTCAGCGCGATAACTTGATTATAAAAGAAAAGGTTATTCCGAAAAGTTTTTAACGCAGCCTCGCGCTAAACGAACACCGCCCACAAAGAAATGCGCATAAATCAAGCATACATATAATAAAAAGAAAAGGAGGGAACTCCGAATACGTCGGAGTGCCGAGCTTTCAGAATCAAGGGGAACGAGATAGCGGCACTTTAAAAAGGGGCACCGGCTTCAACGGCGCTCTGTGCGTTTCCAGCTGTAAGTATAGGTTCACTGCACGTCCCGTAAAGTGGGTCGTACTCGTACGCCAGGGGAGAAAAGTAGAGTGCGCTGGGTGAAATTAAATGCCCCTTCACATTACGGCACCGTCTTGGGAACCGCATGTCTCCCCATGTCGGAGTGCGAACAACAGTCCGTTCCACACACACAGCCGTGGACGGTTGTCGAGCTGTCTCGATCGCCTCCTTGGCCAGGTTCGAGAGCAGAGACAACAGCGAAATGAACAACCAAACTCGAGAGTCATGACCTCCCAAATCACTCGGCTGTATGACACATAAATTCATAATAATCATAATAATGATGAAAACATTGCGTCTTAGAGCAGCCTCTTTGCCTGAACGTTGCAGATTCCGTGGCACATTATATACCACGATATAACCCACCGCCCGATACAAAAAATTCAACCCAAGATCGTTTTTATTTTTTTTTTCAGCGGCATTTTAACTTTATTTATTTATAAGGAACGAAACAAGCTACCGTATTTTTTTTTGTTTTGTTTCGTGCTCCGTATGCATGTTGTATGGCATACGAAAAAAAAAAACATAACGTAAGTTGTTACTCGATTTTGAAAACTTCGTCTGTTCACCCTCTCATCCCTCTGCCGCACCACTGGTGCTCAGCGCGCGATTCATTCTCAATAATCATTCAAGTTCTGGTTCCGCAAACAATAATGAGGCGCTATTTGCCAACATGCGCGTTATGCACGAAAATGGACTTCAATTATATGACACTAGTGGTTCGAATCGAATAGCGTTACGTCATTCATAGCCTCTATAATGCAAGAAAAGGAAGAACAGAAAAACCATGACAACCGGTTCTTTCAACGGTGTTGAAGGTCACCGGCGCTATTAAATTCAAAACACAACACAAAACACAAAAACAAGAACAAAAAAAAAAAAGAAACCGGAGAGAAGTACGCGCGGGGAAATTAAACATGCGTCAAAACACAACCGCGTCCTCCATCGCTGGATGTCCGTTCCCTGAAGGGCGTCGCCGGATCAAATCAAAAGCGACCCTCGGCGAGATCAAAGGACAGCGGGGAACAAAAAGGCCAACCCCATTGCAGAGGTCCGTTCCCGAGCGTGTCGCTCGCTGCACCACTGCCCACTACCACGAATGACACCGTCCAAGCGGACCGCTTGTATGGCTGCTAGAAGATGTACACCATGAGACAATCACACACACAAACATACACAACGCGACACGACTGTGGCCCGACGGTACGCATTCTCACATACCAGCCAACGCTCTTTCAAAAGTGGCGACGCGTGCAACTGCTTCCAAAGAGGTTTGAGAAAGGAGCTTGAGTCGGATTTTGAAATAATAACGGTGTCCTATTCGGCCTTGACAAGAAATGCTTTTAACGTACGCGATGAAAAGGCCGCCAGGGAAAAAATCACCATAGACTACGAGGAATAAGAATAGCCAATTTTCTCGAGTCTGTCATCGCCCTGACATCTGTCGGCCGATGTCCCCACCCGCATGTACGGTGCCTAAAAAAAGACGAAGGACTTCTTTTTTCTTTTTCGTTTATTCGAGTCAGTATGTCACCGCTACCTCTTTGATGTGCATACGCCCGACGAGCCGTTATTCCTATTAGCGGCTCAACCAGGATGCATCGTACCGTCGTACGGATTCCCATTTCAAAACGCAAGCTGCAACAAAATAAAAAAAGAAAGTTGCAAACCTCGCACACGCGTTGAGTGCTCCCTTGAAAACCTGGTTAGACGGGCAAAAAAAGAAAAGAAAGAGGTACTTCTTTGAGCAGGACGACTTTGAAAAGGGATCAGTGCCGAGCGGGTGACAACCCATGCCCGCCCTCGCCACGCGCACCGCTGACTTCGCTACCGCTGACCGCTCACAATGGCTAGATAGAGACGCTTCGTTAATGGCGACCCTGATTGCACAGGTGTTGGCTGCGACGCCAGACAGCTTCAAGATTCGGCGAGCCTTCTTTTCTTTCTTGTTTCGTTCGGTGGAGGAAGGCGGGATTCCGAAAATCGGGGCCACGGTAAGACGTAACCTCTGCTGCAGCACGTGGTAGGTCTTGTCGCACGTTGCGTTCGAGCGTAAGGTGGCAACGAGGAACGCGACCCGTCGCCGCGGCACGGTGTACACTCGACAGAACATGAGGATGGCAGCTGTAGCATCGTGCTATACGCTGCAAATGAGCTCAAGCGGTACGAGTACGTGACACGTGTACCCGCTCAGCACGGCCGAAATTCGCAACGAAGCAGCCGAGACGAGCACCCTGGAAAAAGCAGCGGACCGCGGACAACCTCCCGTTCCCGAGAAATAAATCTTCCCCTCTCTTCCTACCTCTCCTCTCCTATATATTTCCCTCTCTCTCTCTCTCTCTCTCTCTTTCTTTCTTTCTTTCTTTCTTTCTAAGATAAACAATGAATGGCACCTCTGAAAAGGATTACAAACGATGCAAAACAACTGCTGTTGTGTTTTTTTTTTTTTTGGGCGGTTTTTATGTGAATGCGATGTACCTAACAATTCTGAAATTCGTGTTACCCAATGGCCCAAATATGAAGCTGTGAAAGGAGGTGCAAAAAGTTTCGTTTAAGCAATTGTATCGTCTTTGTTTAGTCAGCGAGAAGTTGGCCAGTCCCCCCAGTGAGTGTCTGGTGCCTCTTCTCGGTAGACGGGGAATTTAGCCAGAGCAATGCCACTGCTGGTCTGGGGTCTTTAAACGTGCATCACGCAGGAGTGATACACGACCGCATCGCCGGCATACCATGCTCATCCAGAACGAAACAGGCAGGGCTGGGGATTGAAAACGCAGGATCCCTGGGTTCTACAGCGCGAGCGTTGCGCTAACACATTCGGCCTCGCCAATACTCGGCAAACACGGCTGCCATACTTCAATTCATGACATGCATGACCGAGCGCGGTCGAAGGCACGAACACAGACAACCACAAAACGCACACTAAAAGCGCGAGTCATCGGAGCTTCCCTGCACATACTAAACACGCACAGAAACATGGCGAACACCGCGACGTTGCGCTTTTGTCGCTGTCTGATTGGTACCATCTGCTGCTAGCTAGCGTCGACTACGAACCGATTAATACTGCACAGCTAACTTCTAAGTCAAGCAATACAACGGTTACACGCAATACGAGGCTCCCAGGGCGTGACAGTCGGCACGCAATCGAAGCCTCGTATTGCGCGGCAGTCGGGATCACGGCGAGTTTCGCTCTCCTACGAGGATCACAATGTGTAATTCAATCTACGCGTCCACACGATCACTATCGCGTTCACCTGCCGTGTAACGCTTCGCTCTAGTTGACGACACGCAACGACACTGACCCCGAGCAGTCGTCGGCTGAAACTGTCGGAGCCGAACCACCACACCCCCGATAGACGTGACTGCATGCCGACAGCAGGTAGGCCATCGTTTGCGAGTTCTTGAAAGTGATCGCTTAGAAGTGATAACGCGCCTATGTTCCTTTTCCTTTCGGAACAAAGAACCTATACGATGTAACTGAATAAATATACAGGGCGTTCACAAATAAAGTGACGTTCTGTGCAGGGACAGCTTACGGCCACGGGGACATCATAAAGAGGGCTATTTGTCACGATAAGTCACATAATTAACCAATATTTGTTAATTAACTTATTTTTTAAAGAGTTAAAATAAGCGCATGTTCTTCATTTCCAAAGTTGCTAAGCGTGATCTCAAAACTACTAAATCAGTCAATTTTAAGGCACTCGAAGCACGTGGGAAGTGCGATGATGAGCTAAAGTTACCACTCGCGCAGCGGGCGGAAGTCTAGCGATGCGAGAACGCGGATGATTATCTTATCATCCGCGTTAGCTTTCAACCACGCTTTCCCAACCTTGAAGCCACGTCTTCTTTTTCCAATAACGTGTCCAATTAGCTTACTTAGTCAACAAACAGCTGACTTAGTCAATAGTCAATTTTCAAAAGTCCGTCAAGCAACACTGGCGGTCGCCATTGCTTGGACTAGGTGGCGCAAGCTGCCGCCCGTTACAAAGGGTATAGCCATTACCATCCATCCATCCATCCATGGGCACGAAGCGCGTGATTGGGTCCGAGTACTCGCCGAGCGCTGACGCAAGAGCTCATTTTCAATACTGAGCTGAGTCGAGTTCACGCCGAACACCGAACGTGTACGCAATGCACGCTGCCGAGTACGTGAACAAGCAATAGCGTACAGGCAATGGCGCGGACTTTGCAAAAGGGTCTATTAGCATATCATAACGTCAAATAACATGAAAACACTGCGTGCGGCACAGTTCAAGATTAATGTCGTTTGCAATAGGAATCACATTCGCTGGATATGACAATTTTCGCGTCTGACAGGGGCATTGCGGACCTTTTGGTCCATTACTTGTCAAGTCGGATCAGTCTAGTACTACAGTATAATTTATATCGACTATTTCTTCCAATTGTTTCTGTAGTTAGGGTAATTCAAATCGAAGCGAATAAAAACCAAAAAGAAAACAAAAACAATAGCTGGAAACGGCGCGGGCTGCATACCACGAAGAAAGTGAGACCAATACCCCCAATCCAAGGTCGGCTAATTTTAGTTTGCTTTCCAGTTGGCCGTCAAGGTCTTCATGTCGGCACGAGGTATAATTTTTCCCTCGTGTAACGAGGCTGTACGGTTTAGAGACCTTTCCACGCCTCGCTGACGTTGTGTACACGTCGTAACGATCTAGCTCTGCGACAGTCTCTCGCGCTGAACGGGCGGGCACATAAGGAGCAAACTGTTAACGCGGGCGCCACTGAAGCATTTCTCAAGGTCATTCATAGGTGCAATGGCATCGTCTAGCTTCGCTGACAAAGCACTCGCTCAAACACGCACGTAGAAGAGCAAGGTGATGGCTGACTGAAGTTTTTGCGCTGCAGCAACGACTATGGTTATAAATGCATCAGACAATATAGGAGCACAATCAAGGTGGAACCAAGGACCTTCATAGTAAACACTAAGAGTCTATACAGTCAATGACGCAGGTGAGAACGATAGGAACGAGCTCCAGGTGCCCATCACAAGCTGCCCAACTTCGACGACGCTTTGGCATCTCGTGCATCTAGCAGCCAAAGCACGGTGGAAGGCACGGAGCGCGTGCTGAGAGCCGGGCGTTTGGAAGACAGGCCCTGCCGTTCTCAATCTATCAGTGAATATAGGCTCCTTGCACTGACGTCACATTGCATACTTTTCTCCACCATGAAAAAGGAGGAGGGGGAA
Source organism: Ixodes ricinus (assembly GCA_037355805.1). Taxonomy (NCBI): domain Eukaryota; kingdom Metazoa; phylum Arthropoda; class Arachnida; order Ixodida; family Ixodidae; genus Ixodes; species Ixodes ricinus. The sequence goes on along the minus strand of JAZHYW010008884.1, from coordinate 72,933 downwards.
GCTGCTTTTGTAAGAATTTTGAGTGACGGGTTAATCTTCTATAATCTTCTGGGAGGAGAATAGCGACGCTTGTGCAAATCCGAGAGGCACAAAGGAGGAGCCTGATAGGAGGGGAGCTCCTTCTTTCCCTTTTCTCTGGAGGGCATCGGAAGTGACGTCATGTGCAAGAAGCCTATAGGAAAACACGGAAGCTGAATCCGAACTTGTTCCTATATAAAGTACCCAAATAAAATAAATACAACTTTTCACAACTCACCTTACTTGTGTAACCTTACTTGTGTAATCTTATTTCAGAGGTTCCGGCCGCATAGAGTGCGCACTTAAGAATGGGGTTTATTCAAACCCGCGACGGTTGCTATGAACACAAATCACTTTATACTATGCATACAACTCTACAAGTACTTCACCAGCATGTCGCCACTTCGAGAGGGTGCACAGCATCTAAACGGACCATCGAGGCCCTTAGCCTAGGCTATGCGGCAGGGCAGCGCGTGGGGCCGCGGTGCTCACAACTGAACGTAAACAAAGCGATAACCCGGGATAAACGACGCGGAGTTCTTGGAGCCTGGGATTTGACTGACACTTTCTATGGCCGTCGTGGCCTGGGCGATACGCGAAAAGAAGAATGTGCAAGTTCCGCCTTTTGGCCACTTCATGGCGTCTGAGGAGAGGATCGATCCGGCGTTCGACTTCACCGCGGGAGAATGAACTCGATCGAGTGCGATTGTTTAGTCAGAGACAAGTGTGTCTGTCTTGCTAAGTGGCGACTTATTGCGCCTTCCCTGCAAGAGGCAACGCGACTCAACACTTTGTTTTTGTTTTCATTGACGCGTGCATTACGCACTAGTCATTGTATACGAGTGCACTCCGTTAAAACAACTGTCCAAAACAAAGCCGGAAAGAGTAAGATTTGAGCGAATGACCTGAGCTTGCAGCGCGAACGCGACAGTGCAAAACAAGATACGAGCGCATTCTACTTCTAATCCGGAGAAGCTTAAGGCCCGTTCACACACTTGCACGACCGACTGTACGACCGACTGAGACAAGACCGGTTTTAAGCCTCTTGCGACGGCTCACGACCGCACGCGCTGCTGCGTACAGGCTTAAAAAACCGTTCGTTTCGAGGTCGGTCGTATATAGCTCGAACGCAAGTGTGTGAACGGGCCTTTGCTGCTAGTGACATAACATCTAGGCGGACAAACAAGCAACGCTTCTTGCCAACACGACAAAAACAGTTTTTTCGCAACCGCACCAGCGCGTTACTTTAGTCGGTTGAAGCTATGGATTTCATCTCTTATTAGTCACATTAGGCGCGGACAAACAAGCAACACTTTTTCTCCCACACAACGTAAACACCATTTTAGCGACCCACTAGTCTTCGGCGGTAAGGCCTGTATACATAAACATTTTCTTGTTGCTGTCGTGGACTTAAGAGACATAAAGGTCGCCAACTAGAGACAGGTTTGCGTTAAGGCGAGCAGTGTTTGCTCACAAGCGAGGAAACAATTACCGGCCCAAGACCTCGAACAATCGAGCTGCCGTTCCTCGATCGGGTGCACGAGTATCAACTAAACACTTTCATTAATCAAATTGACTGTGGACGCTAGCGCAGAAACACCAACAAACACGCAAACAACACCGTTGCGGCGGTCTCTCGCTCACCCAGGGGTTTCGCTGTTTGCAGAACGCTCTCTGGAGTCTTAGTACGAGGCCCCGCTTTTCCACTGCCGAGGAGCGTTGCTAGGCCCGTGATAACGAGCCACTGCTTATCGCAGGTATGCGCCAGTGAGGGAGGAGAGGAAGATTGTTTTGTCTGGGTCAACGCTGCCTTCGCAACCGAGGCGAGTGTACGGAGACCCACGATAACAAGACTGACCAGACTCCAGCGGCAGGAAACCTAACGTGAAAGACCTAGAGATACCTGTATATACGCACTCCCAACGAATCGGTATGCTTACGTGCATAAACAGTTATCTCGCATGACGCGTGTGGTCCTGCATAACCGCCGCGGCCACAATACAGCGTGTGAACGCGACTCGATGATGCACGGAACGTTCCAATCCGACGTTTTTCTTTCTTTTCAAGCACTCGACATTGTTGTCTGTTGCCTTATCTACGAGACAAACAGACGGAAAGAGCCAAGGATACTCTCAGTGGCTCTTAGCTTTCTCACAAGAGGCCGGCGGGGCTATAGACGAAAGGTATGTGCGTCGTACATGGGATAATACGGTTCAGGTTGTATACAGGAAAGCGCTGTACGAAGTTAATCCTAACCCAATACTTCGCTGACTCGATTTTTTCGCAACAGCAAACAGATTCAAACGTCAGATAGACTGGCTCATGGATCATTCGACGTGCGCATAAGCGACAACGCGTTTATGTCAACGAAGAGGGTTTTTTTGTTCGAGGAATTATTTTGAAGAGAGCTCGGACGTTACGGACGGAGCGTACATCCGAGATCACGTGACGTGAACGATCAGGTCACTCGTCCTTAGATTACTGAATATCTCGAGACGAGTGTTCATCTAGACGGATTCTCCGGTCACAAGAGTTTAACAAAGCCAAATACATGTCTCTTTTTTTTTTTTTAGAGCGTGTTGACGGCTCGCAGCTCTATAAGCAAAGTATACGAAGATAATTCGATTCGTCGTCCACGACAGGTCCGCAGTTTGCTACACGGCAACAAAGCATCACACGCCCGTTGAGCTTCGAGCACCAACCAACGCCGCGGCCGCACATGCCCGCCGCCTCCTCAGCCAGTGCACAGCGTGCGTCCATGTGCCGTTAGACAGCTAGGTCACAGCGGGAATCACGGCGCGGAGCCAACGCCAACGTCCCGCGCTAACGGCGCCCCGCGCAACCTTCCACCGAGATTCACAAGACAAGAAACGGCAAGAATGGGCAGACACCAGGAATAAAATAAAATAAAATAACACACACACACACACAAGCAAACAAACGAACGAAAAAGAAACCCAAGCCCGCACGCTTCAGAGCGTGCGGTTCAACTCGGCGGAACCGACTCGCTCGCTAACCTGCGCGTCCCCAGCAGCGGCCTCGCCTTCGACACTGACTTCTTCGGCATCAGCCAACGCGCATTACGCGGAAGAAAAAAAAAAAGGGGGCGACTCCATCTTCCCGCGAAATTGCGAGGACTACGGGAAGGACGGAGATGTTGCAAATAAACTGTTTATGAGAAATGCACGAATGCACCAGCATGCCTTGCGTATACGTGCGCGTGTACGTGCGTAACGTGCGTTCTATCGCCGCCACACCTGAACGACCCTTCTTCTCTTTACCAATACGAGCCGTCTCTTTGCTGCCAAGAGACTCCATGCTAAAATTCCTGGGACGATAAAGTTCTAAAGAAATCATGAAGTTTGGGATTTAGCGAGGTCCTTATGTTGTGCTATTGAACATATAAGAGGGGATCGGTCGCCTTACGGGAATAATAAAAAAAACAAAAAACATCAACAAATACCTTCGCTAACCGGTCCTTTAGCTAACCACCTGGAGAACGAGCCATAAAATACTTCGCGAACGTTACAATAACCTGCTTTACGCTGGGAATTGTTTGTCCTCTCAAACGAAAAGGGTACGTACAGCTCCTAGCGCCTCTTGTTTAGAGGCGCCAGATTTACACCACCTAGAATATAATAAAGGCCTCCACGTGGCCTCCTCCTCCCTTCATGAAACGTCATGAGAGTCGGATGGCGCTAACTCGGTTATTGGGCCCGACATTCGACACGCTGATTGGACACGAGCCCCAGCCGAACACTGACGCAGCACTCGTGCCCAATCTCACGCCTCGATCGGTACGACTGTGATGACGCGTGCGGAGGCCTTCTGTCTAGATGGTAGTTGCCCAGACACGTCAAGCACAAAGTTAGGCCGAAGTTCACGGAGCGCGCCGATCGGACTATCACGACGATGACTTGGCGTTTCTGTCGCCGAGGTCCAAACGGCGCGCTCCGCGAAACTTCGGCTACAACCCTGTGTTTGACGAGCTTTAGGGCCCAGGGCGAAAAATACCGAGTCATTCGGCTGTGGACGCATACGAGGCCTCGAACTTCGGCGGAACACAGCAACAGCGCATGCTCAGAGCGCTTTCCTGAGCCCAGTACTTTCAAAGATGGCAACGCGCGAAAGGCGATTATTGGAACGACCTAGGCCGTCTACGCAAATACGTTTAATGCGTCTACTTTGCCGCAATGCATCCTCGCGAGCCAATCGCTGCAATCTACCGAAGGAGCTCGGCTAATGACGACGCAAATAATATCTAAGCCTAAAAAAAAAAAGAAAAAAAAAAGAGTGCGTTGTAACACTGGGCGTGCACGCGTTTCGCCATGCATCACAGCGCAGACTGTTTTCATAGAACCTATTTCAGCCTCGTCATTGGCCGAGCCGAAGCTTGCGGCGATTGGCCCTCCCGATTGCTCTGCGGGAAAGAGACGCGCCCTCTTGCAAAAATCTCCTTCTGGGCGCTACCATCTTTGTCTGCTGGGCTGTGAAACGCCTTCTGAACATGCGCTGCTGCTCTGCTGTGCGGCATATCAGACGCTGCGCATGCGTCCACAGCTCAGTTACTCAGCATTTTTCGCCCGACTGATAACCTTGTATAGGTCTATTAGCCCCGAGAGCGAACACAAGCGTCGCTGCGGTCGCCGCGCCCTGATTGGGTGAGGTGTACCGTGACGTCAGGCGGAGGACTCCGCTCCGCGATCTCGCATCGGCTCGCTTCCCAGCACCGGTTTCCTGGTTTGGCGTTGTGTGCCGCAAGCTCTTCGAGGAGCTGGACCTCGTTTACCCGGTGTACAAGACGTTGAGTTAGGCCGATATTGACGTGCTTCCGTACATTTTATAAGCCTGCTTGTCCCTTTTACCTTTAAAATGGGGTTACAAATCCCGAAAGCTATCGGCGGAGGCGATTCCGCCGATGAACCTCCCCGTCCGTCCACACGACACAAGGCAATCTTGCGAGGGGTCGGTGAAGTGTTTCAGACGCTGGAATTCTGTTCCTTGCATGTTCATGATTTAGGACGATATTACATCCCGCTTTCAAGGCATTTGAAGTGGCATTTATATCATGGGCCTTTGGGTGGTCGGCAAATTAGCTCGCGACCCCGACTCTGCGCTGCCACTCTGCATGCGCTGGTTCGCAGATGTTTTAAAGGCCCTGCGTTGGATGATCTTTGAAGTGCTCGTGGAACAGGGTTGTTTTACATAAATGTAGCTTCTTCGTGAATTAATTATATAGTTTATACACCTATGCAAGCATATTTCTTAGAAGATGCACAATTACTGGAAATTAGTTTGTATGGTAGCAGCAAAAATGGCCGAATTGCCCCCAGTTGCCTGTATGATATGTATTGAACTGCCCAAAATATGCACAGCAATAGTACCGTAATTTGGAATGTTTATACTTTTTCCTGACATTCTTTATTCCAGCCTTGGGTATTCGGAAAATACACCGTTTAGTTTGAATTGTCATTTATTTCCAATTAAAAGAGACACTGCTGCAGGTCCCCAAAAGCTTCCTCAGCCTCCAAACTCCCTACAGCTGGACTCTCTGACAACAGAGGAAAACAGGCGTAAAAGCAAGCATTCGAACGTCTGTCCAGTGGTAGATGCAGCACTAGTAGCAGAAAATGTGGAACCTGTGAAGGGTGACAGTCTGCGTGAGAAAAACTTCTGGTATTTTAGCTTCAGGACAATTCGATTTAAGTAAAATCTCAATTTTAGGGCTTAAGGGACTAATAACGAGCTAGGCACCTTCGCTTACGTTTGTTATACATTACTTGAGGGTTGATATAAACAAGTCCACAGATACCACCCGTGTAGTCCATTGAAATACTATCCGAATCCAGCAAAGGTCAAATGCAAGCAATGTATATAATAAATGTTCCTTGTTTTTTTACTTTGCCCCTGCACTTGGGCTGTCTTACTTGTGATTCTCTCCCCATGGCCCAGACTGTATTTAGCATGTTGCTCGAGCAGCATGCAGCTTTTCTGCTTCGGCGATCTTGTTTAAAAACAGAGATACAAAAAAAATAGTATACATAACCTGCCAATTCATTCAGACCATCAGCAGCATTTATTGTGTGAGATGTAAATCTATAGTGATGCTCCTGCAATTGTGGCCATATTTCTTTATTTTCATATACCAGCTGTGATTCATGCGTTGCCTGCCCTGTCAACCAGGCTTAAAATGTTGGTTGAAGTTTCGCCTGCAGCTACAGGCCATACCTCAATAAAGCCACATATAAAAATTTACACTTCCTACGAAAAACACGCCAAAAAAAATTAAATAGAAACGAGCGCGCCGACAGCTAGCGTCGTCACAGCCTCCACAGGGCGAGCGGGGCGAGTCGGGGAAAAATTCTCTCCTCGCCGTGACGTCACCCCGGTTCGCCGTAAGGGGGCGCCACGCGAACTTCTCGGGGCTAATACTTCTTAAGGCCCGTTCCCACAGTTGCGACCTCTCTAGGAACCTGGTGTGCACTTGGAAACCTCTTACAACGAAGAGGACACACTGGCGCCATCTACTGGGCAGCAGTGTCAACTTGGCGGTCCGCGCATATCTTCTATTTCTCTCGCGCATTATCCTTTCTTTCTTGCCTCAAAACCTTTTGTCAACGTTATAAACGAGCCTTTCTTATAGGTATCACGGACATTTGATCCGAAAATCCCGGGTAAAACCTTCCTGCCTTGTGAAATGCAGTTCCAGGGTCACCACATAGATGGCGCCAGAGTGCCAGTGTGTTCTCTCGTCAAGAAATTTTAAGCGGTTTCAGCAAGTTTTACCGTCTCTCTCCGGTCATTACTCGGTTACATAGAGGTGTGAACGGGCCCGTAAGAGTGTACGTGATATTCGTATGCCCCCTAAGAGCAAACAAGCTGCCGCGAAGGGCGCAGGCCGGGCGCCCTCGCGCAGCTTGACGCGTCTCCGCTGAAGACATAAACGAAGACGCGCGCGAGAAGCGCTATAGCGGCGGAGTCAGGCAAGGCGTCAGGCACCGTTCAGTCTTCGCAGGCCCTGGGGTCGTAAAAACCGCGGGCGCCGCGACGAACATGCGCATATGCCGTGCTCCCGTGACGCGTGGAAACGGACGCGCGGGCGTGAAGTTCGTGATCGCGTTCTCGATCCGTTCGACGTTCGGCGAAAGAAAGTCGCAGCGTTTACGGCGCGGGCACGACAGGCGATCGTATATTGTGCGATGCAGCAGCCATGAGTATACTGTGTACTTGCACCGGGTCGCTCGATCGTCATCGAGCGATGCGCAGAAAAGAGAACGCGTTTCCGACGGATACGTTTTCTTCCGCGTATCTCCGAAACCCTTGTTTCTGTACACGGTCAGTGTAAGAGACGCAGGAGCGTCGCGATTCGTTCCCTGGCGCTCTTTATCGGCGAGTGCCGCAATTTGATTGGCTACGGAGACATAATAAGGCGCTCGAACTTCGCCCCGCCCCCGCGTTTCTTACGGTTGCCGTTCACTCTATAGTTGTCCGGCCGCTGAGAAACCAACGAAAACAGTGAGGCGATTTCAGTCTGGTCGTGGCCAATTGTTGCAGAAAGTTGTTCCATCGGAGTGGATTGCGAGTGCTGACACACTAAACCTTTTAGATGAGAGTCACATCAAGATGGGAGCGTCACCACACCGAACCCTCGTCAGAATAAGACACCGCCCTATCCACAAATATATTTTTTTTATTGTCTCTTTGTCAATGTGTCACGTTTCTCGGGTGGTACATTGAAACACTCCTCTACAGAAATCGTGTTGCGACTCTTAATCTGCACGGAGAAGCAGCGAACAATCGAGGTATACAAACGGAGCAACGCAAAGCCATCCTTTAAAGCTATACCCAACCCAAACCAGTGGGCGTAAAGAGGCAATAAAGGCCAAGGAGATTAAACTCAACGTAACCGACGGGGATCCAGCTGACACGAACAAGTACAATCAACGAGGCGTTAAATATTCACGGGTGCACGCCCAGAGGTAAGCGCAGTCGAGGAACAAGAGGGTTGACTCCAGAGCAGGTCGCCCACGCGACCACCCTGAAAGCGCTTTCGCCACGCGGCGCTGACGGATCGTTCTCCAAAACATGGAAGTCCCCCCCCCCCCCCCCCCCCTCACGCAAATCAAAGCGCACAATGGACGGGCAAGGTCAGCCCCAGAACACGGCCCGCGCCATCCCCGACGCGCGACTGGGTCGGAGAGTAGGCGGTAGAGAAACAGCGGTGCAGACGTATATCGTTGCTGGCAACCACCCGTGCGTGCCGGGACCTCATCCGCATGCGGTCCCGCTGCTGAGGCCAACCAATATACGAAACTCGCACCCATTCCTTCCGTGACGGCGACAGAGAAGCTTGCGAAAACCACGAGCCTCGATGACTACCAAAAGGTTTCACGAAATACCAGCAGCTACGCGTACATGATCCATGACCCGTGAAACCAATAGTAACCTAACAACGACGAAAAAAAAAATCTGGGAGCCCTCAGGGACAGTATAATTTTATTAGAATGTCTGCGTTGGAGGTCACTGACGCGCGGGATACGCAATTGCACGCGTCCGTACCCAGGACGCAGCCATCACTCTCCCGCGTCTCCCATTTACATTTTGATTGCAGCGTGTCGATGATCTGTCTCCGGTTTCCACCCGTGTAGGTTACAAAAGGTAGGGCAGAGACCCGCACTGGCATTCCCCACCGCCAATCAAGCTCGCGGTCTCTTTGAAACTTCCAAGAATCTTGAAATTGCTCGAACCGCTGGTGCTCCGCCTACTATACTAACTAGAGTCACTTGCTGGACGAGAACGGCAGGGATGTCGTTCAATTGTCCCGCTTCCAGCGACACTGCGGCGTCTTGTAGAGTTTCGAGCGTGCACGTGCAGCTGATGCACGACGGAAGGCAAGGAGTGCGCGCGTTCTGAAGGCGGGACATTTGAAGGAGACGCCCTTTCGTTCTCATTCTGTGAATGACCATACACACATCAAAGAGAGATTGAGAGAGGAGGAGGAGATCAGGGCGGGCGGGGATGTCAGACCGCTGAGCTCCGATTGGCATGATAAATGGGTAGACGCAAACGCTAGCTCAATTTGTCCTTACCCGTTGTCTTATCCAATCCGAGTCAACAAGAGCGTCGTCTGCTCCTTGTCCCGCGTTCGAACAGTGAGTATAGACAAAGCCAGCTAGGCTTTGCGTCTACCCACTAATCGCGTCGCCGCGCGCTCTCATCCCTCCTCTCCCTCAGTTTCTCTCCGTATAGTATCACCTGCAGGATGGATTGCTGTGACCGGGGTCCAGCACGAAGGCAAAAAAGCTGCCCTTCCTATTATAAAAAAAAAAAATGTGTATGGCGGATTGCAATTGTCTTGCATACGTGAAACGCTCTAGCATTACATATGTTTAGCGACACTTTCAGGGCGCCCTTCAACAGATAGTTAACGCGTAACCATGTGTACACCTGACAGTTGTACCTAGAATGAAACGATACTACCACTAATCGGGCTAATAAAACCTACCTGGCTATCTTCCAGAGCCTTCCATACTCTCGAACTCTTCTCCCTCAGTGCGCAAAAGTGGTCGAGCTAGTGATGCAAAACTATCGATAAATTGACTATCGATACTATCGATAGTTTTTTCCAAAACTATCGATAGTGTCGCAGAACTATCGATAGTCGATCTATCGATAGTATTATCGATAGTTTTTCGATAGTCGACTATCGATAGTACTATCCATGGTTTTTCGATAGTCGACTATCGATAGTTCTGCGACATTATCGGTAGTTTTTTTACTATCGGTAGTCAAATTTTTGGCGACTATCGGTACTATCGGTAGTACTGTCGATAGTTTTGCACAACTAGAGCGAACAGAGTTGCTGCACCGCGCCACTCGCCTCCCTTCCTCCTCTCTTCGCCCGAACTCCCGTCTTCGGCATCACTGAAAGCTGAACCAAAGTTGGGATGGTAAGTGCTTGGGCTAGTTGGGTGTCCCATTTGAAAAAATAAAGCGAGAAACAGAGAAAAGGGAGCGACGCAAACTACTAGTGTCAGCAAAACTATCGATAGTAAACCGTCGACAGTACTATCGATAGGTCTACGATAGTCGACTATAGATAGTTGTTTCGATAGTCGACTATCGATAGTACTATTCGATAGTTTTTCGATAGTCGACTATCGATAGTACTATCGATAGTTTTTCGATAGTCGACTATTGATAGCACTATCGATAGTTTTTCGATAGTCGACTATCGATAGTACTATTGATCGTTTTTCGATAGTCGACTATCGATAGTACTATCGATAGTTTTTTTACTATCGATAGTCAGATTTCTGGCGACTATCGATACTATCGATAGTACTATCGATAGTTTTGCACCACTCAGGTCGAGCTCCTCCGCGCCTACCTCACTCCTCCTCACCTACTCCTCTGGTCACGGGACCTCCCCCGTTAACCAATCAGCATCGAGCTTCGCGGCCACGCATCATCAGGCTTCACGAAATGCCGAACAAATATACCTGTTTTCACCTCAAGAAAGGAACAAGTCTTTTGCGCATTGTTCATATGTACGTCTTAATAAGAGAACATATATCTAATCTACAATTCACGCTACATATATCTTAATTCTCTACATAAAGGGGCATATCACTAACTCTCCGCGAGAAGCCGGACTTTTTTTTACTATGATTCTTGAAGTGAAAACGAGTATAGTCAAAAACGTTTTACATAAAAGAAAAAAAGAACTGAGAAACATAAGTAATAGCTCACGCCATCATTTTTTTCCTTCCCCGTCGAAAGTGACCTTTTGCAGTATATACAACAGCTGGCACGGACAACTAGAAGCACGACGCTAGTCCTGGCAACTTTCTCTCGCTCAAGATGTAACCCCGTTGACAATCCCCACCGCGCTCCGGTCGACAAACCACGCCCGAAGCAAAGCTAGCGCATGGGCTAAAGAACAGCGGCAAGACGGTAGCGCCGATCCGAATGTAACGGAAGCCACCAGGGGCCACACAACGGAGCGGCCAGCACGTAGGGGGATCACCGCGTGAACATCGATACAAATCGGCGCGGCAGAGCCATCGGCGGAGAAAACACAATGGTCTCGGCATCATCGTCTCGCCCAGCGGCGGCGGCGGGGACGTTCGGCAAAACCGCTAAGTGCCGAGGTAATGCACAGAGAGACTTTAAGTGCGTGTCCATTGTCTTATTAACCTCCTCGGCCAAGAGCAAACCGAGTCCTGCGGGGACAATGAAAACGTGACCGGGGCCAGACAAAAGATCGCCGTGCAAGTGTTTATCCACTTCCTGGCTCGGAGAGACTCGCGCGGGGACAAAGGGAAAACGAATGGCGCTTTCGCGCCCCCGTTTTTGGGTCGATCCGCAGACTGCCTCGGTCGATCCGGATCCATTGGCAATCGGTATACGTTGGGCGAGTGAAATCCAACACGCCGTAGATGACTTGGTGTTCCGGATCAGTTCATCGGATACACAAGCTGTGTAACGTTCAGACAAATCGAAGGGACAGACGAGTCAGCAGTCGTCACTAAATCGCTTATGGCGGAGTACGACAAGCGATAGGTCGCCTGCCACTATAGATTAAACGACACTGCTGTGACTCGCCCACCTTATACTTTGCCCCATGTGACAACGAAAGTGTGTGAAACATGAGAACTGAACGGCACGGGACGTTCCACCCCAGTGTTCAGGGAAATGGCGTCAGTACGCCGCTTTGTGGTGTCGCGTTGCGACAGATTTCAGTTATATTTGTTTGGCTATACGATGTTGTGCTATTCATAAGACGCCCGGTGAGTTTGTGCTGTTATTGGGCAACCGCTCTAAGCCAATTATGTATCGGTCGAAGAAAAATAAGCAACCGGGCTTCTTCTGATCACGACATACTCCGAAAACTGTCGAGAGGCTTCAGCCATACAGCAGAACGTAGGACCCTGACCCTGGCTGCGGAGACATGACACCGCGACGGCATAACATGCACCCTACGAAATCACGCACATATAGTTAGAATTGCGAATAGTATAGTATTCAACTAGCAGACCAGTGGTTTCTCGCCTTCCTCGTGACCTAAACACGACGTCTAGTTGATTTCGACGAATGTGCCTCAACGTTAGCTGAAAAAACCTTATTCAACTTCTGCGTCCGCAGGACGCGTCCCGAAGAACAACTACGGACGCACGCAATACTAACGAAGGCGGCAAGTGCCCAGCTAAGACACGTCTAGCCGCATCACACCGTGCAGGTTCGCGCCCGCAACGAGCGTTTGCTCATTCCTCGATAACTCGCGCGAGCGAAGCCATAAGACAACATTGCGCGCTTCAAGGGACAAAAAGAACGAGGAAAAAAACATCACGATGGCCGTCGCGTCAAGACTTGCCGAGATATCAAAAATGCGCACAAGCACACGCATCGCCTGACGAAACAAAACGGACAAGTGAAAGAAAAAAGGGTAAAAGCGACGGTACGTTTTGTTCCCGCCACCAGGGAACCCATTACCCCATTTCTGCGACGACGACGGTGTCACTTCTCCGAATTGCGACGCTTTTCCTCGGGTCGCGACGCTGTCATCCTCGATGCGGGAGAGAAGAACGCTGCTTGCTCTCAGCGACGATGTCGGCACCACCACCACGAGACACCCAACACCGGCGCACACAAACACACACGCACGCGAACGAAATCTCCGGTCGGAGATCAGCGCACAAAGCCAACTAAGATCCAGCCGCGCCTTGCTCGTGTTTGGGACGCGTCTGCTCGCGAGATTTCGCCGCTTCGCAAACGAGAGAAAAAGTTGGGAGTGTGAGAAAAGTATTTGCTTCTTTTGTATTTTTGTGTTTATTTCGCGAGTACGCAACTGCCGCTAAAGTGTATATGCGGCGAGCCCACTCTCTCTCTCCCGATCCACCCAAATTCCTGATGCAAGTTCGCTCTTTTTCCCCTCATTCTTAGCATCGCTCTCGCCTTCTTTTTTATTTTTTTTTATTTTTCGTGAGCGTGTACACGCGCGAGCACAGTAGCAGCGAGCGCAACAGCACGGGAACACCTACAGTTATCAGAGCGTGAATCCGGGATAGCGGTAAAAAAGCGGTCGTACGAGAGAGAGAAAAAAAAAAAAAAGCAAACGCGGACAGCCAGAACAAGAAAACAAGAACAAAAAAAAAAACCGCGCTAACATAAAACATGTGGACATCGCGGGAAGCTGAAGGAAAAAAGTACGTGCACGCCAGAGAGAGAATGAGAGAGAAAGAGGAAAGGAGCCAATCCAAGCCAATCCCGTGAGAGAGAGCAGCCAGGCGCAGCGCTGTCGACGCTAGCCAACACCACCTAGCGCTAGCACAGGCCAGAGCATGAGCTCTGGAGGCACGCAATGCTTCGCCCTTGATACAGCTGGCTCGCAGCTGCACGGAGAACAAGGCCTAGGCGGAAATCCGACGGTCTTGGCGCCGCCAGACTGGTGCGCTCTGTCGTCTCAGCCGTTCCGGGTGACAATCGGCACTCTCGCTCTTTAATCTGACTCAGCCTGCGGCCGCGTCGGGCTCTGTCTCGGAGAGATGGAGAAATGTCTCCTTTTATCGTCCGAGGGTAGCGCGCCACTTCCTCGGCTCAGCCGCGGTCAAACACATCACACAAAATACAGCCTGAGACACCGTCTGGGACGTGCTTTCTTCCTTGGACCACGGTCCTCCGAGTTTGGTCATGCAAAAAAACAGCCTGCAAAGAGGATCGAAGCATGCATGTATGTATGTATGTATGAAGCAAACACGCTTTAAACGTGGCTCGATTCAATCATGATGCCTGCCGCGAACACCGCTTCCTTTTGTACGATCTCTAAGCAGTGGGGCCGCGGATTTGAAGATGGGGTTAAGTAGATCGTTCTTGCGCTCGATGTGTGGAGGAGACTCGTTAGTGACGTTATTTCTTTACGGTATTTTCGGAAGACTGACAAGGTCGTCGCGGTGCGACATGTTGCCTTTGCGCATACATATCGTATCGTTAGCGGGTATCGTTATCGGTGCGCATAAACGATCTATCAAAACTTCCTATTGTTCCTGGACCCTTCTATCGTTTCTCTCCAGCAAATAAAAAAACCGTACTTCAAAAAAAAAAAAAAAGGGAGAGGGGGGAATTAAGGTAAACGGAGGAAGGAAAAAAAAAGATGAACGTCGCAACCACAGCACGGTTTCTCGTTGAAAAGGATCGCGAGCTGTAATGGAAGAAATATTTTCGAAAGCTTTCTGAAAATTGAACGAAAGACAGCCAGCTCCAAAATGCTGTTGAGAATAAAGATGGGCATCATATATCGGGCGTATCAAATATGCGAGGAAAAAAAAAGTACCAATAGATCGGGAGCGATCGGGTGCCATCACGAGTCGACCATCGAGCAATCGACTCCGTCCATGCAGCGACTGGAGTGATTGACGACTCGAATAAAAGATTCGGCGCGCGAGATAAGCTCACACCTCAATGGCTCGCTAACTATTTTGTATCAGGCTCGAATATCGCCCAAAGATTTATTTTTGAACTGCCAGGAGGCCTTTTCACGATTCAAAACGGAGCGTGCGAAGGCTCCGCGCCGAAGTGATCCGCGTCGGTCATTGACTGCCTTGAGTGAGTCGAGGTACTTTGCCGAGGGATTTGGATGCAACGAGGTTGACGCTCTCTGCCTGGGCTCGAGGATGAACCATTTATTCGCACATTTTCAAGATTTTTTTTTCTTTTTAGGAGGGAAGGGGGGGGGGGAGGGAACCGGTTTTTTGCGTTTCCAGATGGTTTTGGAAACAATCATATGCGCAGCTAGACGAGATACGGTGTATTTCGGGGTTTCTGCAGGGTGTGGTTGGTCCCTCCTGCTAGCTTTACAATTTATCTTCTGACCTGATTCGCTTTGAATTTATCGACCTAGACTTATGGAGGTTGTCCCCCACGATTATCTTCGAGTCAATAGTTTATGTTTACTTCAACGTGCACTCCTTGCAATACACTCAATTACGAAAAAGGCACAGCTCGCGAGACTTTCGAATAAATCCGAGCGATGTAGAAAACAAAACAAACCCAAAAAGCTATATTAAGGCCGCCGAAATATTATGGAAAAACGAGGTTCTGCCTTCAATCGCGGCATGCATATGAGCTCGTTTCTAGGCATAGGTAATGAAACTTCTGGAATCTCCGTCACCAACCAAAAATATACGGGACATCACGAGCGAAGGGTCCAGCATTAATTTGGACAAGTTGGAGGGACCTCCCGTGCACTCGAAGCCTCGGCTACGTAGACTCAATAGAGGCCAACAAGCCTTCGTTAGACTCGCACTAAAGGCTCATTTGCCCCAATTTGATCCGACCACCTGGGGACAGACCTCGAGGCCGACTTGCAAGGACACGGGTTGTCGTACGCACACTGTCACAGCCGGTATGAGCTTCGAGGAAACAAATAAAATGTTAAAAGTATTCTTTTTTTTACGCGTTTATGAACAGGGTGCGACAAAATGAGCTGGCTCAGCAGTGTTACGGCTGGGGCGACCCACGAAAACCTTGCAAGCAACCTCAAATACGTCAAAAAAAGAAAAGAAAAGAAAAAGGGGGCTGGAGTGGATTGTCATATCACTGCGGCAGTCGGTTTCATAGCTTAGCCTGCCGGTCTCGCCCCACGTTTGCTCCTTTCAGCTGGCGCTAAACTGGTCCAGTTCATATTGCCGCTGACTTTATGGACCCTTGTAGCACAAGTCGAACCAGCGACGAACAGAGCACCTCCTTCCAATAGTGCACCGGCTAAGAAGGAAACCACTCAAACGGAGAAATCTTCCAAATAAAACAAAAACACCACGTTCGTTTTTTCTTTTTTTTTTGCTCTTGCTATTGAGTTTTTATTCGACGGAAAACAAAAGTAATTTTCTTAAGCCGTTCGCAAGTGAGACGGAAGCGCAGCGCACGGTGCATGCAAAGGGATCGTGGTAATCGTGGTACACAGCGCGAAACTAAGCTCGAATGAGCGATCGCCAGTTTTTTACTGCTTTTGTTTTCCTACAAACAGATGGCTCTCGTCGAAAATATCCGTGTGGTAGGAGTTGCTGATTTCGGGCGCTAACCTAAAAGGCAACATTTGTTTCCCGACGATACATTTTTGAAGTAAAATCCGAAAAAAAAAGTGGGTATGTCGTGTTCGTGCTAACAGACTCGCGGAGTGTACACATTTCTTTCTTGGGCGCCATTCTAGATCATTAGAGCAACCACGATTATTATTATTATTATTATTATTATTATTATTATTATTATTATTATTATTATTATTATCATTATTATTATTATTATTATTGGCCTCTGAGGTATAACACTTTGTGTGGCTTGCTCTTAGTTATTTGTTAGTTAGGATCTTTAATTTATTAAGTTTCGAAAGTTCCGAATTCGCAAATGCGTGTATTTCTAACTTCAACATTAAATAAAATCACCGTCCTTTTTTTTCGTTTTTTTAGGCATTTCGTTAATTTTGTGTTTGACCGTGCTTTGGTTGAGTGTCTCCCCCGATAGCATGATGTTGCGCTGCGGCAAAGCGAGCTACACAAAATCGCGATGATCTACAACAGCCCAGGTCAACTCCTTCGCAATGCGTCAATAGGCGATGACAAGCACACTCGAGGGTGCCGACTAAACCATCCCGAAAAGACCACAATACTGAGAAATATCGCGAAACTTCGGAGTACGACGTCGTATTCGATATGACGATCAAATAGAATACTACGTTATTCTAAGCAGAACATTTTCAGAGTTTGCACGAGCGAATACTATTACAATTCGTCCGTGTAGCTTCGCCTGAGCTCAGTTTTCGTAGAGGTAAGTGAAGTTCCCTTTTGGCGCAACGTTGGAGCAACTTCCTCATCCTCATATTCCGCTGGTAAGCACGCTGGCGCAGATCGGCACGAATGGCACTTTCTTTCCGCCGGGAAACCGCCAATCGAGAACCGGCCGTTTTGAGTCGCGTTCACCCTCTTCTCCGCTGTCACGTGCCGTTTTCTATGGTTTAGACACAACCACCAAAGGTAATCAAAGTCGTGGGTCATCGAAGGTACACACTCAATATGAAGTGTGCACAAGAAATATGACTGCGCAGCTATGTGATTTTTGGTAACTTTATCCTCTATATTTCTCCTTCCTCCACAGTCCAGGTCTGGTTTCGGTTTCAAGCAGTTGCCTTTTCTGATATAGGTAATGCAGTAGCAAATTATAGATTGGGTAGTTTTCTGACACCATAATGGATCGCCAGGCAAAAAGCAGGAATTCTTTTTTTGGGGGGTGTCAGTGTCCCTCTAAGCCGCGGTCGGATTGCTCGTATACACCATACAAAAGGACGTCTCAGTGATGGAAGCAGCATCGGACCTTTTGTGGCAGGTTTTGTAGCAGGCAAAATATTGCTTTGGAGCAGCCATTGAAGCTTTTGGAGCAGATGCTAACATCTAGCTGTTTAGATATATCACTTGAAGAACAAAAATAATAAAGTGATTGAAGCGCTAAATGAGTTTATCTCTGATAAGCGTTGAGGGTTACACTTTGATACTGAAGCATCTCACTTATTATCTTTTGTGAATAAAAATAGATAAAACGCAACTTTATTTTTAGAAATTAGGGCTCAGTAAGTACATTCCTTTAAAACGCGGGTATTAAAAAAAATTGTTAAACAATTAATCCTATCGCAACACCTCAGCTGATATAAAGCCTCTCTCAACCTCCCCTTTTTACACTCGGTACTTTATTTTGCCTGCAGATATAATTTGTGTAAACTGTCGGCAAAACCAAGCCTATCCGCTAAAAAGCCTATCAATTGAAATACGTCCCCCACGTTTTATAAACCTAACAAAATAATAATAAAAACAACTAAGTTTTGTGTTTTAAAAGTGACACTGCACTTTAGCGGCGTTGGAACCAGTGTTGAGACAAAATTCGCTGCCCACTTAATCGACCGCTGCCTCGACTACATTATTTATTCAAATATGCATCCGCGTTTTTTCTTTCTTCTTCGGCAAAGCTTTCTTAGATTAGAGTTCAACCGACAATCAAGACCAAAGAAGGTCGACCTGTGATTGTACCGAGCATAATTTCCGAGCCAACCGCCCGGCGAACTCACCCGCTTCCCCCAAGTCAACCGCTGCTCCTAGCACACCGGTGCAAAGCGGTGAAGCTCGAAGCACACGCGACAATGCAAAGCAGTGAAGCTCGACGCGCGCTGGTGCGAGGCGGGGAAGGTCGACGCGAGCGGAGCAAGCAGAGCTGGAGCAAGTGTATGCGGTGCACCCTATAGCCACGGTTTGGAGGCACGTGGCAGATATGACAGTAAAGTCGATCTCATCGGGAGTAAAATACTCCGGTTCTGTCGTACCACAGTAGCCGCCATCGTATCATTTCGCAATTTTGTTTCTCGCATCTTTTAGCTCCCAACACGCCATCGTCGTCTGGAAGTTCAGATGACGAAGTAGCCAGCGCAGTTGACGAGCAATCTCGATACTTAGTTTCGCCCGGTTTCACCCGAAGTCAACGCGCAGCCGACGCTACGAGCCAATGGGACCGATCAAACGGCCTCAAAAGCGCCAGGTTATGGCATTCGTCATCTTCACGTACGCGTTAATTCATCGGCTAAGCCAATCGGGCGCAGCGAATGCCCTGTGACTATTTTTTTCCGTATACGATTGTTCGTGGTCGTGTCTGTGAGCATATTCAGCTGTGCCCCCCCCCTTTTTTATAGGAGATGAAACGAACTATACAATGGGTATAAAGAAGCTGCGAAATACACATTCGTACCATCTTCCTTCCCTCCAACTTCTCTAAATATTAAAATCGAACACACACACACACACACACACACACACACACACACACACACATATATATATATATATATATATTTTTTTTTTTTTGCTGTTTTGTTTAATTAAGTTTAATCTTGGCGTAGGTCTGGCGGAATTCCGAGCAAACATGGTAGTTTGGCGCAAGATGTAGCAGACTTTCGTTCATGGCGTCGCACTTCCTTCAATGCAGTCTGCGGACAGTGAGGCGTATTTCATCCTCGTGTGATCGTCCCGTCCCATTGGTCATACCAAAAACGCCTGCAGACATGTTATGAAGGGAAGCAAGTATGTTTCGAACATGGATAATTCGCTCCTGATATCTGCAGCGAACGCTACCTGTCTTTTGTACGATGAAAGACCGCTGTGACTACACCTTTAAAAGACAAAAGCGAGAAGAAAAAGAAAAGATCTCGCATGCATACACTTCGCTCTATCGAATTAAGTAACCGAACGAAAGAACCAAACAGAAATTGAAACAATCCGGCTATTGGTGCCTCACTCTCGTTAAAGTCCTTCCACTGTTGAAAAATAGCGTTAGTATTTCAACAATGGAAAACATAGACGTTCCATTGTTTAAAAAAAGGAAAGTTGATATACACCAACGCGCTGTTTAGAAACAAGTCAGTTCTGCGCGTGCGCAGAATCAGATTCGCGTGAGGTGCAGCGTCTGCGCAGTGCCGACAGCAGCGCCACCGCAATGACGTGACTTCAGAGTACGGTGCACCTGAAATATGTTTCCAAATAACGTGTTTACAGCGCCAAAAAAAAAATCAGTTTGTTTACTTTGTGTAGAAGGAAGAGCAGCGGAGGTATAGCTTCTGTCCTCGGCGGTGGCTTTCCAGGCGAGTGATCTGCTCTTCTTTCGCAAGGGAATCTGAAGCGCTCGACGCAGTGGAACTTGAGGCGATAGCGGCCTCGCGGTATAGTTGCAAAACCATTCGCGCTATTGCGCACATCGCCGCTCGTTCCGTTCCCGCTCTTCTTCCTCCGAAGAAGTGTTGCCGCCATCTATGAGCGACGGCAGCAAGCAGACAACCGGCGAACACAACACTCTGGGCAGCTACCTACCGCCATCTATGAGCGACGGCGGCAACCAGAGTGTTGTGTCGGCCACGGCTGTCGACATTTGTCTGGTACCGGACACGATCCTGGAGAAAGTAACCTTTAAAAGCTCCGCTGTTAAAAAAAAGGTTTTACGATTATTTATTGATGGCCTCATAGAAGTGTCACGCTGTCGCCGGCCGCGATCGTGGCGGTGTCTACAGCAGCGGTGGTGGTCGTGACGGACGCCTGTTCTGCTGCAGGTCGCTCTCCAGCTTGACAGACCACGGAAGCTTCGGCAGGCGGAAAGTTGGGACGCCGCAAAGACAGCGACACTCCCATTCGCTCGTGCTTTTCGACAGCATTTCTACGACCAACCGCCAGGATCGCGATATCCGACAGCGTGACACTCCGGCTTTTGTGACGCCATTTGTTGCCGCTTCGGGACCGCTTTCGATGCATGGGCGAGCTAAACACAACAGTGAGTTGAATTAGTGTATAAATGAGGGATCTCGCGAACCTGCCCGAAGGTCGCGTTCGACCAGGTTCGACGTTTTCCACCTTTTATAACGCGAAGTTCGACTAATATGCACATGCGCGAAAATCGAAACCTTTTTCTCCGCCACTCGGCGGGGCAAAAGTGCAATATTTCTTGACTATAGTGTTCCACATTAATACACGAAATACTGCAAATGAGTTAATTTATACGAAGACTAAATATTTGGCGAATTTCGCGACCTGAAAAATATCGCGAAAAATTGTACACGCGAAGATATCACTCCTCGGTAACCAATATGATATATGATACCACTCCCAATCGCGGCATTTTGTGTCGGTGAAATATTTCTTGAAAGTTACACTTAATCAAAATTCACGAAATTTTGAGCCCGCGAAATTAAAGTCGTTTACGGTATACGGCATTAAAAGTACCTATCTTGGCTTTTATATTCTGTAGACATGGGTAATCATTTTACGAAATATAAAATTAAATACATTAGTTGCCTTCCGAAAATCCCAGAGCTTTGTGTGAAAAATCGGGCAACTTTGTTCAAAAGTCAAACTTCGTCGAACTTTTCTAGAAGTTGAAAAGTTCGCCGAATCCGTCGAGGATCTACAAAGTTCGCGAAATCGCTAGCCATAACGCAGTCCAGTTGTTCGTGCGAGCTCTGGAAAGCGCTAAACACAACAACGCACAACATGCGGCAGCTGTTAGAATTCGCGTTGTAGAACGCTGCGCAGGGCACCGTAAAGCACCTGTTCGGGTCAAAGCCATTTCCAACGTTTCCGCGGATGACGCGCGCTCTGCCGACATTCTCAAGCGACCGGCGCACAGGAGCGTGCTGAGCTGTGGAGGTCACTATAAGCTGAGTTTGTAAACATTGAAATAGTGAATAGCCACGAGGCGCGAAGTACGTCGACATTGACAAGTATAGGCGTTTGAGACTGCAGTAAAGTAATTGGGGAGGGGATCGGCGGCAGAGTGTGTCAACTGAGCGCAGCTGGAAGCACGATGCAGGACACAGGGATTCTGGTTTCAATTCACCAACCCTGCACCGTTTCGATCTGAATGAGCGTGTACCTGCGTGCTCGCGATCGTGAATCACCCCTCTGCGATGTATACGTTAAAAGTTCCAGGCCAGCGGTGGTACCGCAATGGTTAAATTTCTCGTCTACAACAGGACACCAGACGCCCGTCGGGGCTGACTAACCACCCGCTGCCTAAACTTACAAACCACACAATTACTTCGTTTGTAACGATAATGCTGACTGTTCCAATACCAGCTTTTTTTCTTTTTCTTTGTTGGGTAAGGGAAGTGCGGGTCATACACACTTCGAAACAATTTTATGGGTGTAAATGTGTCAACAGTGCAGTCACTGGCCAAGTTCCATTTACAGAACCGAGTAATTAGTGCGCGGCGCGTTGCAAGTACCGCGATACAGTTGTTATATACATAATACGACCCTGCCAGGTCCCATTGCAACGAGCTTGTGCGCGGCAAGCACGCGCTGCCGTCGATGTCGCTTTCCTCCAAGGAGACGGGCCGACACAAGGCAGCGATCTAGAGATTCAATAAAGTATATGCAAAGGGGAGGAAGGACCATTGTTCGACGACATTTCCTGCTCCCCTCTGGGTCGCGCGGATTACGAAAACACGTTTCGCAACGCGATCGATCCTGGTTTACCGCGAGGCAAAACAATCACGTTGCACCGTGACAGTGGCGAAAAAAAATCCTTTGGCAGCGTTGACCGCGATGTCATCACAGAGGCGCATAAAGGTCAATTCAGGGTCGGAGCAAAATCGTCCTGTTTACATTCATTGCGGAATCCGTTACAAGCGGGACACTGTGATTGACGGCGTGTATGGGGCATGTTTTGATTCCCGTGACTCGCGGTATTGATAACCGGAAAGTTTGAAGGAAAAAAGTCTCTTCATTCACGTTATCAATGCCGCGACGCCAAGTGGCGCAACGAACAGACACGCCGTCGCCTATAGAGTTATGCCTGCAGCCTCGAGTGCTCGAAAGGCTTTAAGAGGGAACGCCAGAAATCGATTGAATAATGCGGAAGCCAAAACTGGCCCCCAAATATTGGCTGAGTTGGTAACGCGCGCGACTCCCTACGCGATGGCGGGGCCGTTCAAACCCCACCTGCCGAGCTCTTCATTTAGCATTTCGCTGCTTTTCCGGAACATTCTATACGCCGAGAAACTGAGGGAGAGGAGGAGACCAGAGCGTGCGAGGACGTGAGAACGCCAAGCTCTGGTTGGAATGATTAGTGGTGTTGTGAAAGGCCCCGGGAGACCATTTTCGCCCGTCGGCCATTCGTAAGAGAATCGCGTGTTCCCGTCCCCAGAATGTTACCGACAATATTATTTGCACAAAAGAAGCCACGACTGGCAACATCGAGTCAGCCGCCCTGGCGGCCGACTCGATGTTGCCAGCTGTACCCGAGTCCAGATGGACCTAGGGCCCTGGGTTTCGCCGGGGAAGGTGAAAGGTGGATTTCAGCAGAGGCAATAGAGAGGAGGTTAGAATGCTGTTGGATATTGTCTTGGTAAAACTGAACGAAGTGCCCAGCTCGGGGACCGGCGGGATGGGGAAAAATTGAGGCTCCTTCTTGCGTGGCTCCGGCCCAAAATCTCAATCCTGTCCCCCAGTGGGTTCGGTGTTGGGGTGACACCGACAAGGTTTGACCAGAGGAAAATTCTCGACTCCCTTGCCGGGGGAGGAAGCGGGGGTGTCTGTTTTAGTTTTTTGGACCGATCCCCCAAAGGTCATTCTGACGATAACGCCCACGGCCTGATGATAGAGAAAGGTGTTAGGCTAGCTAGTGCAAGCTACCGCCCGTTTATCCATCCGTCGCCAACCCAGTTAGAGGTGCGGTACCATATTTTTGTTTTCGTTTCAGACACAAAACCTTGCCGTATCAAACACTTAGGTTTAGTTTCCAAGCGAGTGTACGTGTCTACTCATGACGCGTTCGTGACCTCCGAAAGAGCTGTTTTTCTTCGGTGAAAAGAAAGGAAGGTCACAGAAAATGCCGAATGAGTCAGACCCCAAATAAAAGTGAAAACTCAAATATCTCGATGCTTTTTTTTTTTTTCCAAAGCAATAGTTTGTTAAGAACAATTCACTCTAAAACGTCGTTGCATCACAAACCGTTGCATGACACTGCTGGCGGGACGCTACCATCAGGTTGTGAGTGCGTCACAAAATGTCCCACTGACAAGTCGACACACCCAAGCGCGTCCCTGTCAGCGCCTCCTCATCTTCCAGCGGATGGCGCTCCCGGGCAAAGAACAATCAACACTCGCCGGCTCGTGTAAACAAAACGACGAGCGAGCAACCTGCCTATTGTCCCGTCGTGCGACCCAGAGCCGTCGCTTCTTGTTGGCGAACGTGACGGGGCACAAAATTTGTCCCCCCATCGCAAGCAGCTTCTTTCGTCAAATGGTCACGTTTTTCTAACGCTCCCGCGCTCTTCACACCCGCAGTGTTGTGAAAGGAAGCTCCCTTTGTTGACTGTGGGTGTCGCCCTGCAAACGGACCTGCTTGGACAAGCGCCAGGGTGTCTGCGATATCACGTACACCGCACATCTCCGTCTGATTCAGCGATGGGAGTCGTCGCGACCAGTGAAATAATTAGCGATGCTTGCAGTTCTGTGTAACGTCTCAAGGACGGCCGGTGATCTTATTGTCTGATCCATCAGCCCGCAAGTTTTGCGTAATCATCCGCAGCGACGCGAGGAGTCGGTGAGTGGCGCGATCAACGAAGCTTGAATTCGTGCGATCCAATAGCGATCGACTCGCTGCTGCGGTTACTTCTTTCAGCAAAGATCCGCGAATCGGCTCTACATACGTGTAAACGACTTTATTTTCGAGGGCTCAATATTTCGCGAATTTAGCCAACTATGGGTTTCATAAATATTTCGCAGGCACATCATTTCGCGATTGGGAGAATATATGCTATGTGATTCGTTACCACGGGGGAAATATTCGCGGTATAACTTTTCGCGATATTTTTGAAGTGGCGAATTGAGTCGTTTACAGTATCCCCTAGGCCTAATGCCGCCAAGGGACCACAAGAAAACTGAACGATCACTGGGAACTCGGCAATGCCAGGCGCAGGACGAGCTGCGCAAGCCACCCTGGCTGTGAAAAAGAGCGGCACGCCGAAGTCGCCAAAAACTAGGCAATCGCAGGGTGGACGACAAAACGCGATTGGCAAATAAATAACTACACTCTGCAAACAAAACAAAAAAAAAACAACGCTGCAAGTAGGATTTGCAGCATCGAAAGCAAAGTTTCTACAAGCTCAAAAGCAGAAAAAGCATGACTAACATTGAGAAAGCCCGAGATCAGAGAACGAAGAATCATGCGGTTCTGGTGCCATCGTCGACTGAATTAAACGGAATGAAAATCAAACGCCCTTAATCGCGCCAAAAAAAAAAAAATTGTCAATGGGATTTTTGATTTTTATCACACGGATCAATGTCGCCATTCGATCAGGGACCTAAAAGACCCGTAAAAAAACTTTCTCCAAGATCCGCCCAGTCAATAAGCTCGACCACTAAATCAATCCATTTCGCGATTGCACACGTCGAAACGTCGTCACGGATATTCTTGTTTTCCTTGCAGGCTCCAGGCGCCGAGTACGCAGAGGAATAAAGGCCAGCGAACGTCAAATCGAGAGCGGCTGCAGCTGTCTCCTCTACGCCTCCCGCGACGCAAAAGCCGGCGGCGCGGCGCCGTACTCACCGATGCCATCGCAGCGCTGGGCCGTCTCCCAGCATGCCAGGCCGTAATCCAAGTTTGAGACCCGAGGCACTAAGCCCGGGCTCCTAGCGTCGTGATCCGGGTCCCGATAATCCGGTGGCCGAAGCAGCGTCACCAGACGAAGCGCGCACCGCTAGGGAAGCACGTTCACGACGGACGGCTCGCCAGCTTGACGCACGATGAGTCAGTGCGAAGAGTGCGTGCGAGTCGCCGCGTTCGCGCCACTGATGATGCCCGCTACCGCGCCGGCGGCGAGTGAAAGGGAAGTTGCTCCGCGCGCCCTGCCGCGGGCCGTCACCGCTTGGTGAGCTGCGATCGCTTGGAGGGAGCGTAGGGGAGGCGCCGATGCGCTTCTCCCGAGGTCCAACTGGTTCGCCGTGTTCGGCGCACATTCGCGCGGACGAAAGCGTGATCCGGCGGCGAGTAAAAGTATCCAAACCAAAGCGTGGTCCGGCGGCGAGTAAAAGTATTCAAACCACGTTTCACGGTTTCAGTGAAATATCATCGAGGCAGAACGTTGCGTTGCGGGTAGAAATAGATATTCAAGAGTGGAAAACAAAGAAATACCATAGAGGTTAGCTGGTAGATCAATACGTAGTTCGAGAACAAACAAAATAGCGAACGACGAAAATAATCTTTGGAGAAGGGAAACAAAGGACAAACACAAATCTCCAAACACAGCTAGGTGACTGGTGCACGACCGAAAAAGTCCGCCTGATCATGGTATAAAACCAGGGACCTCTCAATTCCCGGTGGAGCGTTCGACCAACTGAGCTCACCAAGAGTTAGACGTCAGTAGAGCAAACGGGCTTCGTCAGCTGCCACCAGACTAACACAAACAAGGGTGAATGGCCTGCATTTTAAGGTTATGATGATAATGCAATTAATGCAAAGGTGCAAGCGAGCTGGTCAAGAATGACGAAAATAATCCCTGGAGAAGGGTAACAAAGGACAAACACAAATCTTCAAACACACCTAAGTGATTGGTGTGCGACCAAACAAGTCCGCCTGATCCTGGTATCGAATTAGGGACCTCTCCATATCCAGTGGAGCGCTCTACCAACTGAGCTAACCAAGTGTTAGACATCAGTAGAGCGAACGGGTTTATATACTGTAGCTGCCACCAGCCTAACACAAGGGTGAACGGCCTGCATTTTAAGGTTATGATGATAATGCAATCAATGCAAAGGTGCACGCGAGCTGGACAAGAATGACGAAAATAATCCTGGAGAAGGGGGACAAAGGACAAACACAAATCTCCAAACACAGCTAGGTGACCGGTTTGCCACCAAAAAAATCTGCCTGGCCCTGGTATCGAACCAGATATAAACAGAAACAAAATAGATTGAGTGTTATCAAACGAAGGGTCAGAAAAGGCGAAGTCACGAACTCATGATTCCAGTAATTTTAAGCTGCCAGGTGCTCCACAAATCAGCGCTTACCAGGGCCTCAGGTGTCCCCCCTTGTCACAAATCACGTCCTATTCTGACATACAGGATTTGACTTTGGTGTACACGAATAACTGTATGGTGATTGCTTGAGGGGCTGCTATTTATCTCCAAATGACTCTACGAGTTATCAAATGGAATACCTGTTTAGAAGAGAGGTTTATCGTTATTATTATTATTATTATTATTATTATTATTATTACTATTATAGTGACGTGGACATGCTGGGGTTTTGAAATAAATTATTATTATTATTATTATTATTATTATTATTATTATTATTATTATTATTATTATTATTATTATTATTATTATTATTATCATACGAAATCAAGATTAGCCTCTAAGCTCACGCCTCTCACAGATGAAACGCAGGCCGAAGCCCTGCAGTTTCCCAAGACATAATGCTCCCCGACCCTATCCATCGCAATCATTAAACGACTCATAAAAGGACAATCATTTCGAATTAGTCGACAGCCATAGACCATACACTGAACACGGAACGAAGCAGCGCCGCGTCGAAAAAACAACCAAACAATCCCAAGTGCGCGGGACGGCGCAACGGCCGTGCGCGACAGACAATGGGCGTTTCATCAACAGACACAACAGACCTACGGCAGCCATGGTTACCGCTACCGATCGGTCTTCATTCAGCCTAAAGGTCAGGGCGAGGAATAACTTTTTTTTTTTTCTCCATCGATTTTGAGTATGAGGTCAGGAAGGTGAACGGGGTGTCGTACTCTGCCAAGTGTAGGCCGGCGAGCATCAAAGACAAACTGGGTCCAGTGTTTCTCAGCGCTGCTCTTATAACCAAGGCGCGCACTCTCCATGCAGCGACATGTCGTCTCACGGTACGGTTCGGCTATAATATACGGGCAAAATGTATCCTGCAGTAGACGCTTTTAGGATCCCATGCCAAAAATATACCTCACTTTTTGTACCTTATTTTTCCTTTTCTTTATACTGGTGTGGGTTCAGATTGCGGTCAAGGGCTCTGGACATATGCCTGCCACCACAAAACCACATCGTAGAGCTGTAAAACGATGCAAGGACTATAAGCTCACAAAGGGACGCGGTACAACACAACTAATACGTCGCTTGCTGACCCCTTGAGTGATGACGCTGCATGCCTCATGCAATCGTAGCTTTAAAGGGACTACAAAGGAGGCAGCAATTGAGTAAAGTGTGTTGTTGTTGTTGTCGGTATATAGCGCTCTATGAAATGTTGCGTGCGAGACACACCACAGGGGTGGCGAGAGCAGTGATCTCCACTGAATAGATAAGCTATTTGCCTCCCACACCAAACCGGTCCTGTTTACTGTACGCATCCAGTTGAATAAATCAACTTGATGGGTTTACAGATTGCGGTACCAGATGCATCGCGGCAGTCAACACATCCGACTGCATCCCGGGGTCCTCTCCGTGTGTCAAACTGGTTTCTATCGCAACGACGTTTTATTTATTTTTGGTTCGGGTGGCTTCATTGGCTGTCGACATCTGACGAGAAATGAAGCGGAAGTGCGAGGTGCGACCTCCCGATCACGAGCCTGTCTTCGCGCATCACGCGACGTTCAGCGAAAAATAAACGAACAAAATAAGAGACGTCAAGCGCGCACAAGTCCAACAAATCTCAAGCGCCAAAAGCGATACAACAGAAACCCGGATGCTTCAAGGTGTCTGGCCGGTCGGAGACGACGGACGTTCAGCTGCATTAGATTACAATTAAAGGCTGATCGATCGCGGGTCGCCTATAACGGTCAGCTCTGAGTCGCTGCGTCGAGAACTGACTGGGGCCAAAATTATGCCCCGATTCAGAATGCATCCATCGTCAGCTCAACAAAATTAATAACCAGATAAAAAAAAAGAAAAGGGGGCCACGAGGAAACGAAGCTTACAATAATGCACTGCCGTACAGCACAGTGCGAACGAGGAACGAGACAACGAAGGATCCATTTTGCGTCCAAGGGCACGTGGAGTACAAACTCGGAACTGCACCTGCGAGGGGATATAACGATCGTTTGATCTGTTTTTAATAGTCCCCACGCACGAAAAGAGGTCATCACGGTTGTCTGCGCAACGCGACGCTTGGCGGAGGGAATTCGTCTGACGACAAAATTAAATTAATTAAGGAAACCTCAAGTACCCAAACCCGCATTTGCGGGAGAAGTAATAGTGTCCATTGTGTGGGGCATCGTACACTGCACGACACTGTTAACGCAAACACGACATCGGCGATTTCTTTTTTCTTTTTGAAAGGATGTTGTTGGGCATTGCGTTTTACCTGTTAGGTGAGTGCACTAAGTGAGCACTTTTCACCACCAAAGTAGTCTGGATGACAGCCGTACAAAGCCACAGTCGCACTGCTCGTTATACAACATACGAAAGACACTTTGTTCGCTGCGGACATATAATATAATGACAGAATTATTTGCGGACAGGCCTCAAGCATTTTCGAAGCAAGCATTTTGCTTCATACATTGCTTCAAAAACGTCTGCAGACAGCTTTTGTGCGACCAATGTGACAGAACCGTCATGCAAGAAAAAACCCGCCTGAGGCAACAGTTTGAGGGAACCGTTCTTGCACATCCTATACGATACCATATGGGCCCTCCGGTACGAAATGCGCATGCGCTACCGCAGAAGACTCGCACATGCGCAGTTCGAACCGGAGGGCCTATAGTACCGTATCGGACGTGAAAAAAAAAAAAAAAACGGTTCCATAAAACTCTTTACTGTCTGCACACTGTCTTTTGTATGATGTATTTGCTGCGTGTCAGCGGTGTCATGCTTTGCTAACCAAGTCTGGCATGACGGTCGGGTGTAATCGGATTCGATTAGATACGAGCTCGAGTGGCCACGAAGTGCCACGTGTGTGGGTTGCGATTAAAGAAGGAGATAAAAGGGCCCGAGAAAGAGGAGCGTGGAGGCTTTTGCTTTGGGGTGGCGGGGAGCAAACGACATGGTGGAACCATTGGCACTGGACCGAACAAAGTGGCTCGAACAACTGTGACGAGGATCTTCAGGGTTGTTTGAGCCACTTTGTTCCGTCCAGTCGAGATAGTTCCACCAGCTGTTCGAGCCACTTTGTTCCGTTCAGTGTCAATGGTTCCACTATGACGTTCCTCCCCCACCACCCCAAAGCATAAGCCCCCACGCTCCTCTTTCCGGTCCCTTTTATCCGCTTTAATCGCAACCCACACACGTGACACCTCGTGGCCACTCGAGCACGTATCTAATCAAACTCGATTATACCGGGCCCTCATGCCAGACTTGGTTAGAATGACGAATCTATCCTTCAGGAGGTTGCCTGTTCGCGCGCCAACAATGTCGAGAAGGACATACATTTTTTTGTTTTTGTTTTAAGTTTGCGAGTGATGGCCGGTTAACCTGGTTCGTTCTTGCGTGCAATTTCGCGGTTGTAACGTCTCTCGTCCGGCAGGAAAAAGCGTGCTGGAAGCTGGGGTGTTGAGCGTCGCAACTCCAAATGTCGCACGAAATAATCGCACAAAAAATTGCACGAAGAAATTACGCCATGTGAATCAAGCTTTAGGTCGCTCATACCTGTGCGCTCTATCTATGACGTCGACTAATACAATCGCATTCCAGAGAAAAAAATATACAAAAGCAATTTCGTAAGCTGCAAAATATCGTAATGTCTCGCAAGCGGCACGTATCCACAGAACTGGGCGTCGCTCGTGAGCTGAGCGAGGGAGGATTGTTTAGTCTCCAGTTCGAGCGTGTCAGGTCACCATATGGAATGCATTTCGAGAGAATTCAGCGAATGGTCGCACAGCCATCAGAACACTCAAGTCGTTTTGCACACTGAGCACCAGAGATAACAGCGCTTTCACATATAACGGACGTCATGCGGTGCAAAAGTGAACACGCGACTGGACAAATTGTAGAGATGGTCAAAGAAAGAATGGACAAATTAAAGAAATGGGCAAATTGAAGAGATTGAAGAAAGGTGTATGCACGCGGCGGACAAAGTAAGGGAGCCAGGTCCGCAGACCAGAGGACTGTGCGTAATGCGTGACCTTGACGTCATTACGGACAAGTCCGCGGACCTGGCCTTAAAACCCATGGTTACCGTGAACCGAAGTGAGGACTGCGAGTCCGAGCTCGTAGCTTCGGTTGCTGCTTTCGCTGCACGTGCTGCCAAACAAGATCAGTACCTCTCAAAGTTGTGACCTTGTACCCCTAGCTTTCGCTGCACTCCAAGCTAAGAAAGAGCCACCACGCAGCGCACGTGACGCTCGATTTGCATCCAGTCAGCGTCTGGCCAATCTGCCAGTGAAGGAGATGAATATGAAGGGCCCCATAGACGGAACGGCGTTCTTTCTTATTTTACTCGAGGAAGAATTCCTACAACTGCAGTGCCTCCAATACGACCAGTACCGAAACAACGATATAAAATGCCAACTCTGGCCTCAGCGAACAAATGCAGTGGCTGCTTCTGCCGGTATGGGCCTTACGTGGCAGGTGAGATCATTGAACGCCGACTGATTCATGTGAACAGTGCAGTTCTATTTGCCCGCTTATATTTGTCTTATACTTTAAAAAAAGTAAGCCGTTGTACTGAAAAAGAAAAAAAAAGCGACGAATTTTTAAACAACAAAAAGAAAAGCAAAAATAAAAAATGGCCAAGTTGCTGAGGACGAATACGGTATGCAGAGGTTCTACCACAGCCTCCAGTTCGTAGGGCGCAACAAGCCTGTGCTTCCCCGGCCACGCACAGAAATCTACCGAGAAGATGAGGATCCTTATGCCGTGAGTAAGCCAAAGGCAATTTGCTGCCTCCTTGTTTTACGTTGACGAGTGTTCACGCTCCCTTTCAACTGATGGAACCCACTGACTCATGTGCGAAACAAGGTTGCCGATGGCTAGCATAGTTATAGCGTTGCGCAGCACCGCTGGCGTTGAACCTGGCCCACGACGACGCTCTGCATATTTCGGCATTTGTTCGCTCGGGTAGGTCATGTTTTACTGAAATGCTGAAGTAGACGCCGAGTGAGGCTGCTAACTCTAGTAATTGTCAGCCATGTCTTGCACAGGAGTCACGCTCCATCGAGGCGACAAAGTTGGGAAGAGCAGGTACACTCATAACGTTGCCTCGGGGAATGTAAAGCCTTAGAGACGAGCCGGGAAACTCATTTAGCAGCTGGATTGGTAGAATAACTGACGGAAAGATAGTTAAGAAACGCGGCAATAACTCGTGAATTTCTTTTTACTTTACAGCTATCCTGCAAAACAAAGCTGGGATTTAGTGTGGCTGATACGACAACATCCTACTGACACGTTTCAGTACACACATCGTACGCAGCAACAGGCCCGAGTGTGGAACCATCAGGCTCGGGAAGTGCCCAAGATGCGACAATAGAAAGAAAAATTGAGACAAATACTCAGCCTCCGGATGGAAGTTGCGCACAGATGAGTTCAATAAAATTACCGAAAGCTTCGCGGCAAAGAGTTTTGATAATGTGGTTGGTAATTTTGGAATATAGTGGCGGACCACATCTGAAAATTAAACGAAAGAGGTTTTATTCGGAGTCACGTACATGTGTGGAACTAATTGAACGTCACCTAGACCATCCGAGAATAAACAGCAACGTATCCTATTCCGCCTAAATCCTAAAGCCAGGGTCACACTACTTATACATCATACAAAAGACAGTCTGCATACAGATAGATTCAAACCCGAGTCACCGCGAGATCCGTGCTTCGAATGCCGCATGGCAATGAGTTCAAGGAGGCACGCGGCATTCGAACCACGGATGTGGCCGTGGCTCATGTTTGCAGACTGTCTTTTGTATGATGTATGAGCCGTGTGACCCTGATGCCGAGTTTCTGCTTGAACTCATTGCCATATACGGCATTCGAACCACGGTATTCGCGGTGACTCGCGTTCGAATCTCTATGCAGACTGTCCTTTGTATGATGTATAAGCAGTGTGACTCGATTTAATGCTCCGCAAGCGATAAACATGTTTAGGAACATAAATTAAGCGATCTACAAAGTCAATTAGCTTTCCCAGCATTTTCTTCTTGAACACATTGAACATTTTTCGCAGTTAGTATTTGCCTGTTTAATTAATAATTGAGTTCAATCAAAATGTATATCATTTCCAAAACGCGAGATAAATAATCGTATGATAAATCGAAATAGGGAGAAAAATCTAAGCACGTTCCTGAAATAAACAGAATATTCCGCGTTTCACTACTACTACTGACTTTTGATGAGCCAAGAAATGACTCGCACGATATCGCGTTGTGTAGTAGTTGGCGCTCATTGTTTACATCTGGCTATGGGCTTGCATACATACGATTATATATGATATCGCTTGGGGCTTTAGAGAGCTACTTTTGCGTTCTGTATTTAATACATTTTGAATTGGTTTTTGTTCTCGCCAAGGTGGGTTCCTGTTTTGAAAGTTTAAGAACTATATCTGCATTTTGCAATAAAAAAGTTAAACATCGTCAATTTTTTTTAAAGTTTCTTCCATAAGGATTTAAAACAAAACTCTGCATAATAATTCCTAACAACCGCAAAATCGTGTTACACAGTGTTCCCAACATCAATTATTACTATTCTAAGATCGACGATCTTGAATCGGCGCTCTCTTGCTCACTATTTTCTGCGACCACGTGTTTATTTCTATCTGTTTAATTTCAGATGCGTATAGAGGGAAAAACAGGGAAGCGGGTTCACTGCACCTCCATTTTGAGTCCTTATTCCTTCGAAGCCGCAGGAGGCGTGCACATAGATCTTGCGCGCATTTGTTCTTCGCAATATCACGTATCATATAGGCGCTTTGCTGCAGCCTTGCATAAACGCCGCCATAACCGACATTACATTTTTTTCGCCTTATTATGTTTAGTTTACTTTATCATGGCCACAGCAGGGCAGGTTATTGCCATTTTAGATTATACTGTGTGCTTCTCCCCGGCGTTAGCCTTTGTGGAGGCTCGTTAACGCCCGCTTCACTGGCTCGGCATCTGGTAAGACAAGAGAAGGTCAGCAATGGCGGCTGTAACCTGGCGCGTGTGCAAAGCGTTTATATCTCCATGATGTTGTATATTCCTATCTGTTGATGTTTTAGTTTTTAGTATGATTGTTCTCCTGAACCACTTTTTTTCTGTTACATTTATTGTATATGTGGTTTTTTTGCGTTACATCTACTAGCGCATGCATTTTTTGTTTTAAATTCTATAATGCGTACTTTCTTTTGTTTTACATTTATGTCATATTGCACGTACTGGTCAATAGGTGCGCTCTTCTATAGGCCCACGGGCTATTTGAGGGCAATGCAAAAGCTAAAAAATAAAATAAATAAACGCCACTGTACGGAGTATACGTGCTTACTCTAGTGATGCGAGATAGCAGTGTACGCGATTAATTCCTGTCGTTGAGCCTACAAGCACTCACAGCTGGTGCCAGACCGTTTCCGTGACACCGGCTGCCATCGCGGCACCGTGTACCGCAGCACCGCACAGCCCTAGTGCGCTGAGGGCGAGCAACGAGTGCCGTCCCGACAACGCACCTGAACAGGAAGCGTCCCGTGCAATTCGTGCAGCTGCCCGCTGCACAACTTGCGCGGCGACGAAGGGAGAAGAACGCGGCGCACGTGGCAACGATTTGGACGGCACTGATCGTGCAACTTAAGCCATTACATAACCTATACGCTTTAGGGTTACGACACGTCAGCCATCTTGGTGCCTCAAATGATGGTCGCAATTTATCCATGAAGTCTCATTTTCGAACTATAACGATCCCCGATTGCGCCAGCTCTGCACTGAGCTCCGAAATGGCGGCGCCCATTAGAAAATCTGGAAATCTAGTGCCGATGCTCGAAGCGTGGCCTAGTGGCTCTAGTAATGCAACTTATAAAGTGTCACCCGGTTCTCAAGTATTGAGCGCACAGTTTTGGGGGGACTAGCGCGTGGCTCAGGAAGGCTTTCCTCGGACGAGATCTGTGGAGCAATCGAAGCATTCTTCAAAACAACGCGCGCTCACACGTCCGTGCCTTTGCCCGCAACGCACGCAAGTTGCGAGGTGAAGCCGCCTCGGTGGCTCCGAGGCAAAACGCCGGTCTCGCGGGTCCTCGCGTGTTCGAATCCCGGCCGAGGTGTCCGCAGTTTGAAGGAGGCTTATGGCGGGGAAGTCACCGTACAACCGAGATTTCGGTTGTACGTTTGAAAGATCCCCGGTGGCTGAAATGAATCCTCAGTCCTTCGCTGGGGCGCGCCAGACGCCCTGTGTTGGCTTGGCACGTAAACGGCCCGATATTTGTCTTTTGCTTGCATACGGTAATTACGGATCTTGTCTATAATTGTCATCGCATTAGCGGCCTTACACATCAGAAACAAGGATCGCCCGATGAAGAGACAAGTATTTTAATTCGCCACACCATTTCCCACTGTTTCCAGCGATACAAGGTGTGCAAGGTCGTACCTAATTCCAAACTGCAAACCACATTTTTTATTTTATTTGTTTTTAACCGCTTGAGCGGCATTGCATTGCAAGCAAACCGCTTCGACGCAGGGGAAACGTCATGCTCACTGTCCCCGTGCAAACTGCGTTTTCAGGCAACACTTTTTCAGGCCTCATCATTAATCAGAAATGTGCGCACACAAACAGCGACAAATCCTGCCCATCAAGGACCATAGTCAAGAAATTAATTTTTGACAAAATATCTATTTCACTCACAAGGTACACGAATCGCACTCAGACACAGAGCGCGCAAATGATCACGCGGTCCTGCAAAAAATTGTATCCCACATTGAGGGGAAAAAAATGCGGGGATTCATTTTTAGCAAAACGCGATTCAAAAACAGTCAGGGATTCATCCTTAGCTAAACCAGATTCAAGAACAATCAGGGACTGGCGCGCTCTAGCTACACCTCTTCACTTTACTTCACTTTATTTCCTTAAAGACCTCCTTCGAAGGTATTACGTAAGGGGTGGGTTACACACAACAACAAAAAAATTAATAAATGCCACAGATCTTAATTATTGAAAGCAATGAGTTCCATGTTCCATGAAAGTTGATCGGCAGGTGATGGCAGCAATCTGGTGGAAAGGCCGTTCCAGTCAGAGGCTGCTCGGAGAGAAAAACGGGGAGAAAATAGTAGTGGTGCGGGACCGTGGGTCAGAGACTTGACCTCCCAGAATAATGGGAACCTGTGAACAGCCTCCTCCACGTCCGTGGCACGTCATCGCTCTAGAATGTCGCCAGCCCAGCAACTGGGCCCGAGCCCGACGTCGAGAGTTCTTCGACACAATGATTGGACAAGAGTCACGCAGCGCTCGCGTCCAATCCGTGTCTCCGCTCCATCTCACTGCGATGGCGTCGAAATTCTAACCCACGGGCTTTGATTATTCTAGCCGGTGTTGGCCCTAGCCAGGCCCAATGTATGCACATCCTACTTCGGCAAACAGCGTTTTTTTTTTACTTTTTTTTTTTTTTTAAAGAGAGGAATATAGGTTTGTGCCAACTAGTTGTCGAAGCGAAACACAGAGCCACCGCGTCCCGTTCGATGTGATATAACGCGGGTCGTAAATCACCCCGAAGGTCATTTTACAATATCGCACTCCTCCGATAAGCAAATTCTAGGAGCCGAAAAACGCGGTCGACCCGTGGGCGCGCTCCTCCGCGTAGCCTCACTCCAGCGCGAACTCGCGTGTTTACGTAAGTCGTCGTTCTGTTCCCGCGCTCGCGCCTCGTTCCCGACCGAGGATGCAACCGCACCAGAGGGGGCGTGGAGGGGCGGAGGGGGGGGCCCTGCCGGGGTCGTTTGCGGGTGGGGGTCGACCCCCGAGCGCTGACCTACATCGCGTTCCGCCGCCGTCGCCACACGCGGAGAGAAAGAGACGAGGGAAACAAAGCGAGGAACGAGTCGTCGTCCTGACAAGTTCCAGCCCTGCCTACCTTCGCTCGCCTAACCTTCGCCCACGGGGTAATAGAGTCGTCCGGGCGGCGGCAACGGCCGGGGAAAACGTATACCCGAGTACCGGGTGTCTCTGAAAACAAAGCGTCTTCTTGTTTTTCACCGAAAGAATCGCCAGGCTTAGACGTCTGCCATCAGATGTAACGAAGATGCGATAGCACTACTACGCAGTTCCTACCTTACTACGCAGCCCGTATTCTTAGGCAGCGGAGGGGGAAGTGTCAGCTCACTACCCCCCCCCCCCCCCCCACACACACACACGCACACACACCTCGCGCGCTCATGACGTCAAATGAACAGCTGAGCTCTGCATGCACTCCGTTGCTGGCACTCTCCCCCGTGGCCTTGCTGCGGTGCGACCAACAGCAACACGAGCAAAGCGCGGGTCCGTGCGGGGCTCTCATATAAAGCTACCGCTTTAAAATGAACTACGCGCGCGACCGAACGCTCAGGCGCAGTCTTTGCCAAAATGTATCGCTAACGGTTCAAACCACAC
Organism: Ixodes ricinus; assembly: GCA_037355805.1. NCBI lineage: Eukaryota > Metazoa > Arthropoda > Arachnida > Ixodida > Ixodidae > Ixodes > Ixodes ricinus. The sequence goes on along the minus strand of JAZHYW010008884.1, from coordinate 35,879 downwards.
ACAAAAAAAAGAAAGTTACATAGCTTGCCGTTATCTCATTTAAAAGTTATACGAGATTTTCGGAAATCTGCAATGAGAAAGTGAAACATTTCCGGTTGCCGCTATCTCCATCTATTCGTGGGCCCCTTCGACTGCCATTTTCTCATTAGAAACTTCAAAAAATCGCTTACATACTTTTCAGTCAGAAAAGGGCAAGCTCCGTAACTTTGGCGTGTGGTCTAGACCGCTAGCGTTTCGTTTGGGTGGAGACTGAGTCTAATGCAACACGTAGCTTACTTTTACGGTAAAAAAAAACAGCTTTTAGAGATATTTGGTATAACATAACGACTGCTCAACAATAAAGCTACTCAAAGCAATGAAAAAAAATTGAACACAAGTCAGTATAGCTATTGCACGCCGGTTGTATCGCAGAAGCAGCAGATTGAGAGAATACTGAGAAATGATAAGTTCTTGGAAGCGCATCTGGTAATCATAAATGGGTTGCATCATTGAGACACAATGCGAGAGCGCACATTCAACTGAAGCTTACGTTTACTCCACGTACGCTCTCGAATGGCGGATTTTCATCATCCTTAATTCAACACGCCTGCTACTGCGACCTTTCTTTTTCTTCTTTTTTTTTTAGTTTTAAGAGAAAGAAAAAAGAAAGAAGACTAGTTCAGTTTAAAGGGGCCATGAAACGCTTTTTCAACTTCTTCCTCAGCTCCTCAACTCAAAAGCGAAATGAGATATTACGTGGTCCTGACGTGCTTGTGGTGCAAAAGCTTCCACCGTGCTTTTAAGCACACTGTGGAATTCGTCATTCGCCAGCGATGAAAAGTGCCGTCACGGCACTCATATGGCCACAAACGCGAATCCAAATGTTTGTCGACGAACTGATTGTTGACGAGAGCGCGTACGTCCGAGCGACGCAGTGCTTGTGCCTAATGCGTGAACTGGGGTCGGCTGACGTGCTTTGGGGCTTTTGGGTATAATGCCGCGGATGCATCACATTGAAAAGGCGGAGAGCTTTCGAAGGAAAGGAGGTACCAAGTAGAGCGCTATATTTTCACATTTTCGTAGCGAAAAGCAGGTTTTTGACTCCCTGTTATCTTTCTTTTGGCCCACTAAGCGATATGCGGTTAGTAAAATCCCAATCTAAAATAATTTATCCCAGCCCAAAAATTCACTTCATGGCGCTTGAAAGGGGCTGTGCAACGATATTCAGTTGGAATGTTTTTCACTTTACACGAGCTTACTGGCACTGGTGGAACTCAAGGATACTCTCACGCAACGCCACTGGCCAAGAAACTCCTTTGTTGCGGTGGTAACTTCAAGGACAAAAGCGATCATTTTCATTCAATCTCTCTTTTGCAAAATTTGATGACGTAACGTGGGATCGCAGTACACCCAAGTGACGATATTTGAATGCGGCTCATAGATTGGACACGAGCATTGCGTGAGCGCTCGATTTGGGCTCGTGATAATTACTAGCTCGAGAAGCATTCGGGTAGTGGCCCGTGTCCAATCGCTTCAACGACGACAATAGCCAGAGCCATAACAATGTCTGGAACTCAGCGCGTGTCCTGTGCTTTGCCAACCCCAGCGCGTGGCTATGATCAACATTGGCGGCAAATAATCCATTCAGGTCACGTGGCCGCTTGTTCTGGCTGCGAGTTGAGGGGTGAACGCTGCTCGTTTTTCTTTAATTTGTTTCTGGGACTTCTATTGCGTAGGGTGAAAAACGAACGCGTGTTTCATACAGTCATCAACGTCAGGGATCCGTTCTAAGCGGTATTTGCGCAAAGTACAAAAATTGTTGCATCGCCCTTTTAATACACACGCTCGTGCCACGGAAGATGGAGCAATTAATTATAACCTATCCGTTCACGGTGAAAAGTATCGACTATTTAAAATGCGTATCGTCTCTCTAAAAATGAATAACGAGACAGGAGTGGATGTTTCCCGAGTTCTCCGGAATTCACAGTTCTCAGCTAATCTCGGTCAGACTAAGTCACAAATTCCCCATTTTGCTCAGAAAAAAAAATTAAAAAGTTATTTGTATATATTTCTTGCTTTATATATATGTTTAGGAAAAATTCAAAATTCACATTTATATATTAACGCCTGAAAACTTTCCCCACAAAAAAAAATTAATAAAATATATACATTTATATAAATTGATGTCTTTGTGCCAACACATGCATTCCTCTAGCACAGATCGAACGTATGGGAGAAGTATTGTACCACTAGTCTAGTCACACAATTAAGGCGGAGCTGTAAAAGTTACGCTGAAAAACTAATTAAATCGCAATTACAGTCGCCAACAAAAGTAATTAAGTTAGAGTGCAATTGCTCGCAAAATACCATCTGGAGTCCAGGCTATCGCTTGTCAATTACGAAACACACACACACATACACACAAGCGCGCGCATACCCACACACATACACCCCCACACACATACACACACGCACAATAGATGGGTTTGGTTTTGTTCTGATTCAACACACACTGTGCGCGATGCATTTCAAAGCAGAGGGCAACAGGTATGAATACCGCTCAATATTCACGGAATAATTTATAAGTTTGGAGAAGCTGTAAACCTTCGAAATGTCGTGAGCAACACGCCGCAACAGCGAATAAACCGAGATACAAGTTACTGGGAAAATTTAACAAACATACAGTTACTGAAATGTCCTAGTTTGTTATCTAAGCAACAAGAATGTACTTACTAGGATTGCGACGATTTACAGCAAGTTCATTTCTGGGCAACTGAATAATTTACAAGACAACCGCACAGACAAGACATAAAGAGCGAGCACTGAACATATGTTCGTTGCCGATCAAAGCAGTTTCTGATAAGAAAAGTAATTTGGCTTATCGAAAGGCGGTAGGCGGGGCACAGCTGCGAACGGCTCCCGACACAGTAATAACTATTTACCCCCCCCCCCACACAACACACACACACACACAAAAAGAAAACTTTTATAATGTGAGTTGATTATAAGAAGGGGACAAAATGGACGTATTTACCCAGTTTGTCCCGTAAAAAGTTTGCCTATATAGTGGGGTGTTAACGGGGTCGATATAACTGACGCATGACTGCTCTCAGGCTTGCCATTTTGATGAGCGAGAGAATGTACGCGCCAGATGGCAAGAAATTCTTTCCGAACGCATACGTCAGGCGTATTTGAGCGACACTATTGGCGCTATAGGAGTAAATAATGTGATTGAAGGGTCCGCTCGTGACACCATATCGTTCGACTCGTTACACCGACATGTATACAACCCCGTTCCACAAAAGACATTTGGTCCGCTTCCGCTCGAGGCGTTCGCGTGCGTTTGACGAGCGTTTTGCTCGCTTGTCGAAGCGGCGACGCTGCGCTGGGTCGTTGCATTTCAACGGAAGAAACGGCGATCACCGAGAACGCAACGCAGGAACGCTCGGCAGGATAGTTTTGCATTTGAACACCGAAGTATGCTCGTTGAAGGTCGGACACGATAATAAATACACTGGCCTCATTCGTCCACGTGCTCATAGCCTCTCTCTCTTTCTCTCACATAACACACACACACACACACACACGCACACGCACACATAATTTTTCATTTTTTTTTTTCATGGCAGGCTAAATTAGAGAGCATATTTTTGTGGTTAGGTGTACTTTTTGCAGAGCACAGGGAGCGACAAAATAGCGCGAATACGTTATTTCGCTTTGTTCACCGCCGAACGGTTTGTCGCAAAAAAATACTGTAGTACAACGAAAGTGCTCGACAACCACTGCTGACCAACGTAACAAAAGCAGATTTTTGAGAACCCGATCAATCGTAGGCGGAGACCTCCTCACTGTTCTCGAGGTGTTTATGTTGCCGCCGATACCTGAGGTTCGGGAGTAAAAAGTTTGCAAAACAAGATGATATGGGCATGTCAGCTAGCAGTATTCGTTGGATGTCCGGTTCGAGGGGTCAAGTGATGACAGCAAGAAAAGGGCGATAGATAGAAATATGAGAAAGAGAGAATAGAAAAAAAAGAATAAAAACTTGGGTCTGGACGAGTTTGTCTATACTGAATAAAAGGTTAAAAGCGCGCGATGAAGAAGGAAGGAACCCAGTACAGAAGAAATATGTTGCATTGAAACTTGGGTTTGGGTATAGTTCTCGTCGCGTGTGTTTCTTTATTGTCTCCGTTTTGTTCGAGCGTTTAACCTTTTATTCAGAAAGAATGAAGCACACACACAAGAAAGAAAAAGAAATTGATGTGTCGTAAAAAAGAAAGACGCATGTGCAAGGAAGTTACGCATGCACATGCAAATGAGGAAAAAAAGCCAAACAGGCACGCATTACCAAAAAAAAAAGCAAGAGGCGACAGATGTCGTGTTCGCGTTAAGATTGTCGCGTTACACCGCTACGCAAACAAGCACTTCGTTCACACGCTAAGCACACACACACACACACACACACACACACACACAAACAATTAAACAAATAAACTTTCTTTAATTCTGCCATAGGCAAACCTAGAAGGACAGTCGAAGAAAAAGAAAAGAGGGCGGGGGCGTAGGTTTTTAACGGGAGTAACGTGACAATCGCAGCGCGCTGTCACGTAAGAAACAATACAAAAGCCAACAAGCAAAACAACAACAAAAAGACAGTTGGAAATTGTGTTGCAATGCCCGTAGATTACGATTTTTTTTTCTCCAGATATTTAGATTATCCTATACCCCCTAGCTACTGAAGGGAACCAAATGTTGCTACATAATTCGTGAACCCACGCTATAAGGAGAAACTAGCAAATCATAAAGAGGCGACACGGGGCACAGGCAGCGCGTGCTGCTATTGCCGAGAAGAATTGAATATTAGAGGGTTTTAGAATAGGGGCCCCAACACCTTGGGTCCCCCAAGCAGCTTGGGGCCTGAGACTGCGCATACGCAGTGCGACGCCACAAGCTACTCGAGGAACCCAGTGTCGGGGCCCCTACTCTAGAACCAGTATACATCATTTAGACCACCCGTAGGGAACCTTAATGTGAAACCAAAATTTAAATAAAACAATTACGATACAGTCGTTCTGTAGGAAACTCATGACACACCGAAGTGTGTCTCGAGGACAGGAAACTCGGGCTAACGTCGGGACGACGAAAAAGACCTTTCTGTCGTTCTCATTCTATCAATGCCTATGTTCACTGACAGGATACAGAACGGTAAGCCTGGTTTCACACAGTTGCGTTTGACTGCGTTTGACTGCGTTGCGTCAGCGAGAAACCAGGATCATCCTGCGCTTATAGCTCGTGCCAAGATGAGTTCCTTGAATGGGATTCCACGCTTCATGCGAAGCACAGATGTGCCGGTAACTCGCTTTCGGTTTCTGCGCCAGCAACGCGGTCAAACGCTACTCAAACGCAAGTGTCTGAACCGGCCTTAAGATCGCTATCTTTGCGATGCCCGGCTTCCAGCACGAGCTCGTTGCTCTTCCTTCGTAGTTGGGCTGCGCCTGCACGCTCGAAGCTCACGAGCCATCAAAGCCACCGAAGAGATATCGAAGGCTCAGCGATGGAAGCGGCATTTGACTTTTTGTAGCAGGTTCTGAAGCAGGCCAAATACTGGTTTGGAGCAGACACTTATGTTTTGGGAGCAGATATGCCACTACCTGTTAGCACATCACATGAGAATGAAAAAGTGGTTGCATCTCAATGGGTTCATTTATGATAGTGATCGAAGGTTCCTCTTTGATACTCGAGCGTGTTACTTATTACCGTTTGTGATAGAATAGATAGGGCTTAATATGAACACAGTTTTTTTTAATAAGGCTCTACTATACTCTGTTTCACCTTATGTTGTATACCGCAGCAGAGGCTAGAAGCGCGAGCTCATAGCGTTGGGAGCTACTCTTAACGCACGAGAGCTTGTGCTGCCGAGATGCGCCCTACGAACGAGGAGCTCCCGCTCGTAGCCTTCCTGCGGTACATCATGAGGTGAAATGAAGTATAGTCAGAGTATGTTTAATTTAAAATGGGTATTAAAAACGGTTGAAAAGTGAATCTTAGCGCAACACATCATTTGGATAAATCCCCTCTCCCTTTTACACTCGGTATAGTTTGTTTCGCCCTGTAAATATAATTTCTGTAAAAATCAGCAAGAACCTGCACGTCCGCTAACGTGTCTACAAATCAAAATGCGTCCCGTAAGTTGAATGAACCTACCAAACTCAGAGACTCTAATACCATAAACTGCAAACACAGCCCCCAAAAATAGAATAAAAGTCTGCACTCGCGCTTTAAAGGTGCCACTGCTCTTTAGCGGCGTAGGAACCGGAGTTACGTCAAAGTTCGCTGCTCTCTTGGTCGACAGCTGCACGGAAACTACCGTGACTAGCCGTATGGATTCAAATATACATAGATCCTCCGTCTTTTCTTCTCTATATTTTTTTCTGCTGTGTCTTTTTTTAATTATAGATTAATTTACAACAAGAACAAAGAAGTTCGACCCGTAATAATCCTGAGCATAATTTGCGTGCCTATCGCGATAAGCCAGGCGCTTCCCCAGGTCGGCTGCTCCTAGCACTCCGATGTAAAGCAGCGAAGCTCGACGCGCGCACGCTGGTGAGAGGCGGTAAAGGTTGAAGAGAGCGGCACAGGTGCCACGATACTCTGCAGCCACGGAACGAAGGCACGGGGCAGACGCGATAATCCAGTAATCTTATCCGGAGTGCAAGACCCTGGTTCTGTTTTATTACAGGAGCCGCAATCGGCACTCCTACTATTTGGAAAGTTTTCTGCAGGACCCTTAGTTCCCGACATCGACGACATCGTTTGGACATTTAGACGATGTCAGCGATCGAGCAGCCAGCGCATCAATTGGCCGGAGCGGTAATGCCCAGCATCAACGACTCTGGCCGGTTGATTCGCAGCATCAAAGTGTGACATCGATGGCATTGGTCATCTCCTTGTACGAGTTCTTTCTGCGGCTAAACCAATCAAGTGCAACGAATGTTCCGTGACTTGCGTTTTCAGTATGCGTGTTTGTGGTTGTATGTGCTCGAGCCTTCGACTGTGCTCTGATCTAAGACGAAACAAACTATACGGTGAGTAGAGACGCAATGAAATTCATATTTGTAGAATCTCTCTTTTCTTCTACCTGTCTGAATATTAGGGTCGACCAATAATAAAACATTACTTCTTTTTTTTTTTTAAGTTCATCTCGGCGCGGGTGTGGCTCAATCCTTAGCAAAAATGGCATTCCGGCGTAAGATGCGCGGACTTTCGTTCGTGGCGTAATTTGGCGCAAATGGCGCAGCACTTCCATTACTGAACGCATTGAGAAGCTCGACTGGAGGCAGGACCCCCGAAGGACATTCTGTTTTTCCCGTCCTGTCAGAGGCCGCAAGCCGAGGTCACACTCCTTATACATCATACAACATACAGTCTGCAGGTCTGCATACAGATGCGAACGCGAGTCACCGCTAGATCCGCGCATCGAATGCCGGGTGGCATTAAGTTCAAGGAGAAAACTTGGCACGCGGCATTCGAACCACGTGTTTGCAGGCTGTCTTTTGTATGACGTATGAGCAGTGTGACCCCGGCTTAGAGCGCAATCAATTTGCGCCAGTGTGCCGGCATCTGTGCGGGATTCGAACCCGAACGACCGGGGATCTGCACAGGTCGGCGTCTTGCCTCGAAGCCGCCGAGGCGGCGGCAGGCCTCGGCTGTGTGCCACACCATGAAACCACGCCTTTGGATGCCTTTTTTTCTTTTCTTTTTTCGGCTTACAACATTTTAGGCGGTTGCGCCCGAACAAGAGTGTATTTCGAGAACCAGAGCGCGCGTGCTCGGTCATCGCACGGATCTAAGCACCGGACGGTCACGTATACACCCTCGCCCGGGGAAAAAAGGAAAGAAATAATAATGGACGTCAGCGGGGTAGTATGCGCGAAGAATAATGTCCCGTTCGGAAAGCAAACTTTCGAGGAATTCCGTAACCTGACGCCACATGCCTTCGTAAGAATTATTAAGCGTGAAGGATCGTGATATTCCGTTCGACGAAAAATCCCACTAACGTGAGAAAAAAAAAAAAAAACTATCCTATCCTCGGGTTTTATTCTGGGTTACGCAAGTACTTCCTCGTGGTCGCTGTCAGTTGCTAGTTACATGTTATAGCAAACGCCATTTTTCTTTCTTCCTTATACGCGTTGTCACGGCCGGACTTAATCACTCCGGGTCTTGAGTGGGTTAATCGTTAGACTCGCTCTATATATACCATCGACGAAATATATTCAAATTGGACGGGTGGAACTCGTTAACCTGCTTCCTTTTATTGGATTTTGTTTAATTCATATGACACACACTTTCAAGTCCGATGGCAGGTGGCTCGAACTCACGTAATAATTAATGAGAAATAAAAAAAAAGAATGTTAGGCGTATAGGAAGCTAGAACAACGTCGTTGATCGAGAAATGTTCCGCGTGTGAGGTAACACGCGCCACCTATACACTCTAAAAAAAGCCCGTGCGTCAACTTTCCCGCACAACACTCGGAGAGCCAATCAGCGCAACTTACGGAGGCAGCTCAGCGAGTGACAATGCCGAAACATAGGTTAGACGAAAAAAACGCAGTCTGAGTTATGACATTAAAGAGCCTCTGACAGGCCAAAAAAAATTTTTTTTTCATGCTAGGCGTTGAAATGGCATATCAGGACATTACAAAAATATTGTTTCACTATAGAGTTGCGTAGTTTTTTTTTTATAAAAAATAGAAATACGAGGCCCAATTCAAAGTTCCCGCGTGCACTGTGACGTAACAGTGTATCGCAAGGTGTCGGGACGGTCAGAAGGTAGGCATCACCGGAAGTCACGTGAGTTGTATCCCTCCTCGTGCTTACCGCGAGCGCGTGTAATATTTTTTTATATTTTTGTTATTCTCCGCACCTCCACGAGCGATCGAAGCAGACAAGGTTTCTTTTATTTGCCTTTCATCGCTTAATGTTGCTGTAATGCGCGAAACACATGTACGACGAAACCGTCCGATCCGACGTGCGGACTGCCGGAATGACCTTGGGGGAGAGGGTTTTCGTAGCACCGGAGACCGTCAAAAACCCTCGCCTCCGACCGTCGTATTGCGCGGTCGGACGTCGGATCGGACGGTTTCGTCGTACATGTGTTTGCGCTAAAGGTAGAAGAAGCGGAGTCAGCGAATTGACGTGATCAACTACAATGCCTAGAAGGTGCTGTGTGAGGGACTGTCCCGGTATGTCAGCAACTGAAGAAGATATCACACTGCATGCATTTCCGAGAGACATATATCGGCCGCATGTGCACCTAGTAAACAAGTTCTACTCATGTTCTAGACAAAATACGTACTTTGTGCTAAACGTTTACTTGTACTTGGTACACAAACCAGTTCGTATTCTTCAGACGGCAGGCATCTTTAGCCTGGAGAGAATCCGATGATTCAACGACCTCGGTATCTGAACCTTCAGCAATGCGATCGGGCGTGTCGTATGCTAGCAATCCTAATTTCTGCGAGCGTTGCTAAAAATTTTTTTTTCAAAACTTGATAGCTTGTTTTGCGCCCAGTATAGCTCTGTATCATCGGACTGACGGCATGCACTCGTACACTGGCTTGTACTCGCAACGCTTTCATCATTGACCTCCATCACGTCGATCCACTGACTCTTCGTCCTCAAATTTTACAGCACGCAAACTAACCAACGGTGCAGCGGTAAAGAGCTAGTGGAACTGAAACTTCGTTTTCTACGATCACTCGTACGAAGAGCAGAATAAAAAAAAAAAAATCATAGGCACGGTCGCGGAGAGCACGAGGAGTGAAACTCACGTGACTTCCGGTGAACCCACTTTTAGTGACGTAGGTCGATGCCTCCCTTCTGACCGCCCCGACACCTTGCGGTACACTGTTACGTCACAGTGTACCGGCGGGAAGTTTGAATAGACCGATCTCACCAGCCAGTTTGACTACGCCACCGCTGCCGCAATGCATCGAGGGAACTTTAGTCTTTCTGCGTGTGCGACAACCTCGCTGGAGCTCTGCGCGTGCAGGGCACGAACAGGCTCGGGCATGGCCGATTGCCTCCTGTGAACTAAAGTTATGGCTGCCTCGCGCATGCGCCAAACGCTTGGTGAGATCGGTCTATTGGGCCTCGTATTTCTATTTTTTATAAAAAAAAGCTACGCAACTCTAAAGTGAAACAATTCTTTTGTAATGTCCTGATATGCCATTTCAACGCCTAGCATGAAAAAAACATTTTTTTTGGCGTGTCAAAGGCCTTTGCCAAACGACACGGTCCCAACTCAGACTGCGTTTTTTGGTGTAAACATATGTTTCGGCATCGTCATTCGCTGAGCTGCCTCCGTAAGTTGCGGTGATTGGCTTTCCGAGTGTTGTGCGTGAAAGTAGACGCACAAACTTCTTTTAGAGTGTGACAGCTTTTAAGAAACTCAGGGTGTGACACGTTTATGTTAATGCTTAGCTTGCTTCGTGATTGGCTCCCCGGCGCTCTCATCTTTCGAATGCCGCACTCTAATTGGCTGCGGAGCGTTAAAGAGATGCTCGCGGGACTCGCCACGCCCAGCGTGTCTTAAACTGTCGGCTACAATAGTGTAAATCACCTAAATAATCAAAATAACATATTCATTTCTGTGACGTAAATCCGATACGACGCTCTTTTTTTCTGTTTCGGCGTTCTGCGCGTGCGCAGTACACACAGTTATCACGTGATCAGACGCGGTGATCTATCAACAACGAATCTGTGTATACGAGTGATGCCCAAGACGCTCACTTAGAATTCGTGCAGAGAATTCACAAAGAATAAGATCGCAGCAGTGTACGTTTCCTTACGACGACACATCGAACGAAGAAGGCAGTAAATTATCTCGATCATCGGCGAGTGACTCGCAACAAAACGATTGACTCCGCAGGGCCGCACTCACGAATCTGGAGTGCGCGCAACAAAAGTGACAAAAAAAAAAAAAAAGTCCATCACCACGGCCTACAGGTGCGCGCGTGCATATATTACCGCCCCGCGGCACGTAAATAACGGGCTACTCAACAGCGCGGGAAGGAATAAAAAATGGGACGCCGACTCGGGTGTAAGAACAAACTACCGACTCGTGTCAACTTGTACCAACACGTGAAAAAATAAAATAAAAAATAAATAAACGAGAAGGGAGTTGCAGAGCAGATGGATAGAAATTTACGGCGCCATTGCTCGGGTCGTATTTGCCGGCGCCAATGTTGGACCCGACTGGAAGGACAACTCCCTTTGCCTGACCCGTGGGCGGAGGCGAACCAAGCAATCGATGTTTGCAATGCGATGTATCGGGCACATCACGCGGCACAGTCAGAACAAACGAGCAATCGTAAGGCTTTCTTTGTTTGTCTGTTTGTTTGTTTTGTTTTCTTACTAAAATTGAACGGTTTTAATGGAAACACTATGCAGACCTGAACGGAAAATGGGGAACAGACCTGAGCGGTAAGCACGAATCATTGATCCAGGACCTATAGTTGCTTTGATCACGCTTGTCGTAAGGAAACAGGAGGTTGGTGTTAATATTTCGCGTCTTTTTGCTTTTGTGCAGAACTCTTGGCAGCACGTAGATCTAGTTTGTGGTCTAAAAACAGCGGAGGCCAGATATCTTTTCAGTGGGCGTCTAAACGCAAAGTTCTATCATGCGTGCGGGGATGACGTATACCTCTTTAGTTTTCTACTGATCTTTGCAACGCATTCGGAAGAGGCAATGAAGAATACTTGGTCAGTGTTGGCGGTAACGCGTTACCGGTGACGCGGCACTTTTTTCGGTAACGTAGTAACGTTCCCGTTACTTTTTCAATACAGTGACGGGTAACGTACTTTCGTTAATTCTTTCGTAGTAACGGCTAGCGACCTTAAGTTACTCGTTACTGTTTTTCCCCAAAACCTAAAACAAAAATTACGCTTAAAATATTTTGTGTTTCTAGGCGCCAAGTTGTATGCAAGCTTGCGTTTCTCGCGTTTATCTTCGCTTTTTTCCGTCGTGAGTATTTAGGTGGAACCGTCCAAATGATAAGGTAATTATGATGAGTTTCTGCATGGGCATAATGTTTCTTCAAATACTGAGCTTATGCTTACCCGTAGAGCGAAAACAGTCAAACGTTTAATTCATAAATCAAAAGTAACGCAAAAGTAACGTACGTTACTTGTTATCGGTAACGGTAACGCGTTCCTTTTATTTCGAAGTAACGTAGATAGACAAAGTGTTCCTTTTATTTGCAAGTAACGAGTAACGTACTTCTTTCCCTTTTTCGGTAACGCCTACAACACTGCGATTTCGCGTATACTGTTCGGCTGAGGAGAACTGGAAAGGGCGCGTCCCCCTCTCCCATCTATCAAACTATAGATGATTCTCGCCGGTTCTACGCGATTGGCTACTGTTTTCGGTTTATAGGGCGCAGTCAGAATGCTTTTCGGCCGGGCAGTAGATCTCATCCAAAAAGGAGCATTAATTGTTAATTTAGCTCGAGAATCGAAAATCTAATCGCAAAATGCACAAAACGGTCGGTCGCAACATTTCATCAACGTAGAAACCATAAATGGAAACTTCTAGACATCCTGCAGACAGGCTCTGTGACATTACAACTTCCCTGATGTCTTTAAACGCGTTTCTGCGGCGTCCTTGCCTACGCATTCATGCACTGTGCTCTCTGCTCCAACCCGTAGAGGTGGAAAGACAGGAACGCGAAAAGCGCCGTGCGCCAGAAAACTACGGGCATCACGACGAGAGGAAAACGTGAGCAGTGGAATCCTCCGCTTCAAGGGGTAATTTGGGATAACAATTTTAATCGTTTTCGTCCGGAATTTTGTATAAAAACAAAAACAAACGCATTAGTTGGTAGATGCTTGGGCAGCATTATCTTCGGTTTATCAGAGCATAACCCTGCAGATTTGGAGCGCGATGATCTGGTAGCAGAGAGAATTTCTGGTATTCAGCGCACAGCTTTTTGCAGCGGCGAGAACCCGAAACATGGTTTTCAAAACCCGACGAGAAAAGAAGCGGTAGCGCGAGGAACGCGGGAGACGTGTGTTTCGGCGTCTCGCCGCAGCGGGGCGCCCGTTTCATGCCTCTCCTCTCCCATCCGTTGCCTGCCGCTCTACCTTTTCACTTTCGGCGGCCGCGTCTCGTGACGATATGCCAGGCTTTGTCAGTATAGAGGAGGCTATGGTCTATCAGAGCATGGTCCCTCTGTTAGACGCTAGATATGAGGAATTTTGCGTGCGCAGTAGGACAGCTAACCTGAGCTTCGTAAAGTGCATCGTATAGACCAGTGTCCGAAATCCTCGCCCCCAGCGATAAAAATGGGAAATAATAATCTCAAACGCAGGCTCTCGTGAAGGAGGGGCTGCGCATAAAAATATTTTTGCTTTTTACAGGATTCGTTGCATCGGAGTTGTTCTTGGAGCTTCGTGATTATGCATTTCAGACGTTCTAGCATTACCATATCTGCGAAGGTTTCTAATAAAACGGAGTCTCGCAAAGAGCGCAGCCCCCTACTGTGTCATGGCGTCGGCAAAAGCAAACATGGCGGCGCCCATGGAGCAGAAGCAGACACTGGTCTATAGATGACTGAACACCGGTACGATGCTCACCCGGATCGGCAGCGCGAGCTTTTGCTCCACGTGCTCCGAGCTGCACCGGAATTTGGGCGATTTTATTAAAACATAAAAAAAAGTCAATCGATGTGTTTAAAAAAGAAACGAATACGCAATTTGCAGCGGCTTACGCACGAGAAGGTACGGCATTCGTTCCTGCGAGGCCGCGTCATGTTTTCGGATCGGGGCCGAAAAGACCGCAACGCCGAAAGGCGCGCAATGCCGTTCGAGTCGTGAGCGAAGCTTTGTTGTTGCTGTTACATCAAAGCGGGCTGCACCAAAGTAGAAAAAAAAAAGTCTAAAAATAAAAAGGGAGAGGGAAGGGAGGGCACTAAGAGTCCTTTGTGCGGGCGTCGTCCTCAATTCGCCCCCCGTGTTTGGAGCCCCCGCCGCGTGTGGGTGGGAGGAGGCATTCGCTGAGCGGAGAGCAAAGCGAAATACACTTTCGCTGACGACCCATCCCCCTTCAAAGACTTCCGGAAGTTGTGTCAAAAAAGGGGGGGGGGGGGGGGGAGTCACTTATCATCGGGGAGGCGAGGAAGGTCGTCTCCATATCATGTCGGAGGAACGGAACATAGTGCCTCAGCTGACTGACTTTCGAAATAAAATAGCGTCAATAACCGGTGAATAACGGGAGTGAAATACCGAGAGCCTGACCGTTCAAATTCCTGTTTGCCTCTTACGTTCAGTTGATTAATTACATAAAGCGAGTATATACATATGAGCTGTCGTTTTTTGTTTTTGTTTTTCACCGTCGTTTAGGCGTTTATGAAAGATTTCTTTTTTCTATTTTACCCTCTCTCTCTCTCGCACACAGAAACATAACGTTCCACATCAGCTCGTAACGTAAGACTAAGGGTGGTCATGATCACCAGCTATAGCTTCCTAATTGACGTGCAACAGAACTCTTACTTACATAATGCCTGCACACAAAATGGCGCTGCGGCCAGGATTCGGTTGTTTTAGGGCTGGCACTTCGCTGCCTCACAGTGATATAAGCGGTCAAAGCAGCATCTTTGAGAAGCCACAATCATTACGATAGTATGTCGTATAGGCACTATAAGGGCCCCTCGTGACGGATATTCGAATGGCTCCTTCAAACTCCCTTCCGATTTGGTATTCCTATCGAGACGAACTTTTCGAAGTGTTGGAAAATGCACGGTCGCGGAGCGCGTCCGTTAGACGCGTTGCGCGCGCTTTCCGCCGAGCACCAGTGTACTGTGGAGAAGCGAAACCCGTGAAGCGGACTCCGCAATTCGGCGAATCCCGCTTCGCCGCAGCGCAGCTTTGTGTTTTTGCGAGGAAAACACGCCTTCAGTGAGGGATGGTGCACCCTCGCTCAATGTGCATCCATCTAGAAAAAAAAAAAAGAAACACTGCAAGTTCATGGAAGCTAGTATCTATTTTGCAAGTAAAATAATAAAATTAAAATAAATTACGAGCTGCGTGCAAATGCCGGGAGAAGGACACAGTAGAATCTAAAACGGCAATAATCTGCCCTGCTGTGATCACGATGAGGTGAACTAAACGTAATAAGAGGAAACAAAAATTGAAGGCCGGTTGTGGCGGTGTTCATGTACAGCTGGTGCAAAGCGTGTAGAAATTCCGTCAGTTATACAGGTTCCTTCTAGTGAAATGAAATGTGAAATAAAGCTGGATACACTTAAAGCAAGCGTCAACGTGAATGTAATTAGATAAACTTACGGTGATTTCGTCCCAAATCGACGAAGAAGATGATTTAAATCACCCGCAGATCCCCAATTAAGGCGCAACCTAAATTAAAGTTACACGGTGCCTGTGCGTATACGCGCGCACCCGTTTCGACAAATCGCACCGTGGTCCGGATGCGGTCGTGCGTGGGGCCAGCACTTTGCCTCGAGAGTGATCAAAGCTGCATCTTCGAGGAGACACGCTCGTCACGATGTTACGTCGTAGGCGCTGTCAGGGCGCCCCGTAACGGATATCCGAGTGGCTACTTCCCCTCCTGCAACGCTACGCAGATGCCTCGTCACGGCGCGAGCGCGGCGGAGCCGATGAGAGAAGCCACACACGGAAACGCCAGACCCCTGTCGACGCAACTCAATCAACAAGCTCCTAAAGAAAAAAAAACAAAAAAACAGCAGAACTCAGCATGCCAGGAGAGTGACAGCCGCGATGACACTACACAGTAAGCCACACATGGGTGAGATCGAGAAAATGAAACCCGGTGTTTCGGCACGCATATCGCAGAGAGCTGAAACTTTGTTGGAAAGTGACGCTAGTGGTGGTGACAGAAGGCGAAAGTTTGAGCACATGACGCTAGCTGGATCCAAAGATACAAAAGAAAAAGTATATATGAGCCTACGTCAAGCTAAGCCCAATTTGCATCATACCGATATCTGAGATTGTAAGCGCCTGTAGCATTTATTTCAGTTAAAAAAAAAATCTTCTCATTTAGAAAGACAATATTGTTTTCTTTCTTGCTGACAAGTTTTTCACTGACATAATTGCTACACGCGCCCAATATCTGAACTTTAAGTTTGATGAATACTAGGTTCATCGGCACAAATGGGATTTTGTGTTTTCTTTTGTATCTTTTGATCCAGGTAATGTCATGTGCTCAAACTTGCGCATTCTATCACCACCGCTAGCGTCGCATTCTCACTGAGTTTAAGCTTTCTCCGATGAGTGGTTTATTTATGCGGGACGAAAAACTCGGTTTCATTTTCTCAATCTCGACATCGCTTATAGACAACTGGAAACATGGCACCTCAACTGGTACCCCCTGGGGTGCAAGGCTTGAAATTGCACGGGCTTGTCCGCACGAGCAGAGACATGGCTGCCGCCAGTGGCCATGCTTGCACTCGTCCATAGTCCCCCGCCTTAAGCAACAACCTCATAGAGGGCCCAGTGAACCAATCCGAACGACCGATTGGCACGGGTAGAATTAACCTGAGAAGAAACATCAAAACGTAGAAGAGACAGAAAATAGACAGGACGACGTTTCAAACTCAGCTAACTCGATTCGTTCACCTCCGTATATAGTCTCAATCTCAAGGTCATCACCACCAGCACAAGAGGACGGAGCCTATACAGTTCAAGCGCCACTCGCTCGGGACCGTTGGCGCTTGAACCATCACAGTTCAAGCGCCAGCGGTCCCGCGCTGGGCGAGCCGAGCCAATCAGTCAAACATATGGTAAGGCCATATTTCTGACTGATTGGCTCGCTCAGCTCGAGACCGTCGACTGATCCGTGCGGACTGAAGAACGCAGGGACGCGGAGCGCGATTGGCTGAGGTCAGTCTGTGCAATCGGCCTTCGTTTCAGTTCACGTAAGGCGAAGCTGATGTTGCTGGCCATGAAGACCGGAGCGAACTGTACACACTACTCTGTTTTACCTCGCGATGGGCCGCAGGAGACGCTAGGAGCCATCGGAACCAATCGAAAGCCGTGTTGAGTGTCGCGTGCGCTTCGGGAGGGGCGCAGCGACGCGGAAGGCGCGAGGTCACGTGACACGTTCGCAGCGCTGGATTGGCTCGTAGCGTCCGCAGCGGTCCATCGTCAGTACGCAGGACGGCGTGCTGTTGTGTGCTGCATGGCGTGCCCGCCGGACTTGGACCAACGTGCCGTGCAGCCGGCATGCAGCGGTAAAGCGGCGAGAGAAAGACAAAGGAAAGCAAGAATAGGGATAGCACGCGGAACGAACCCAAAGACACTCGACCGCTCGAGCGGAAGGAGCAGTAAATAAAAGCAACAACAAAATCCAATCACGACCGAGTCCGCCTCCCAAGACGGCCAAGCTGCTGGATATGCCTCGCATGTCTGAGGAGATTCCCCCGAGTTCGAGCGCGGGCTGCCGCGTTTCGTGGGAGCTGCGGCTCGCCGTTCCGAGAAGCCCTAGTTGCCGCAGTCACGAAACAAAAGGCGGGAAGCGCATGAGTGCGACTCGGTCAACCGCTCAACCGCTGCCGCATATGCGGCGCGGTGGAGGCGCGCGCGCGCAAGCCGTAATCACTGCATGCGGCCTCAAACACTCCCACGCGCCCTTTTGGTTTTCGGTCGGTCTAGAATGTTTTAAATGCCCCACATTTTTGAAACCCCCTAAATGCCTTTCGTTCTTCTTGTTTGTCTGTTTTTCTCCCCCTTCGCGGTTCAAAAATTATGAAGGCAAATTGGCGACTGAAGAAAAGTGTAAGACGTGTTCACACCATAATCGCAGGAAAACCAAGGCAATGAAATAACGAAGGCAATCGGCCATTTTCACTTTTGCGCCAATGGTATTAGACATCTCTCCATAAATATACATTAAGAAAATAACGTACTTTCTAAGGCGCTAAGGGCAATCGGGCGTATAAACTCGAGATAGCGGCAAATAAGTTTCCCTTTCACACTCTAAAAAAAAAAGGAAAAAGAAGAAGGGAGTAGTACTTTGTCTTTTAAAGGAGGAACTCGCGTGTATCACATATTGCTCTATCAAGGGAGGAAATTTCCTTGCCCAGAAGGGAGGAAAATTGCCACCTATTTTTGCTTGTGGAGAAAACGTTCCTCCCCTAAGGGAGGAACATTGCCAGCTTTTTTCGCCCCATGGAGAAAACTTTCTCCCCTCGCGTAATATTATATAGCTTCCACCAGATGGCGCTCAAAACAAAAAATAAAATGCTGGAGAAGCGTCAGTATTTTTGTTTTTCAGGTTTCCCCGATTTTTGAACGCTACATGGTAGATAAACATACATCACATGAACACACAGAATACACGGAACACAGTGTGTCACAGTACACGCGTGGACAAGAGAACAGAGATTCATCGCGAGAACAAAACACGATCAGACTCGACGCTTACTGCCCGTGAACGTGACACTGGCAACGCCGTAACCAAAGGAAACGCTAAAAATTAAAATAAAAAGAACAGAATCCTTCTTCTTTTTTCTCTTTTTTCAGACTTACGTACCACAAGGGTTCGACGTCAATAATCCCGCGTAACCAAATACCAGACACATCTGCGAACAAAGTTCCTACGGTTTGAATCACACACCAGCGGTTCGTGAATGAGGTTGCGTCAATGCGAGACTCCCCGGCTCTGCCTTCGCCATCGCGTGTGGCGGCAGCTCGTATTCATGCGCGGACGAAGCAGCGCGTCGAACCACGACACCCGGCAACACGAGCTCCAGTTTTCGAAGCGGCGCGAGTCACGAATACGCCTACGCCAGCGTCACGTTCAAATTCATCTTCTCCGTTCTCTATCAAAGGCACACAATGCCACAACCGAATGCTTCAAAGTCAATTCACGATACATCAATACACGCAGTGGACACCATCGAGTATGTATAACAAAATGTATAGACACATATTTGCGTTGTTATTACCAAAAGTGATATACGCAAGGTTACCGAAGTCTTTTCAAGTATGGGTGTGGCGGGTCCGAGAAAGTCAACCAGCTTCCCGAATTGTGAGCTCGACCTCATGACTCGCTCGTCGGACAATCGAGGGGCTACACGTAATAATGGTGTACAAGTTGCGCCGTACCATTTCTTATATTCCCGTTCCCGGAGGTGCCGTGCCGGCTGTAACTGCGCCACTTTCTTTTCGCCGATGCAAACGCTCCAGATGTCCATTCGCGTCAAGCTTCTTGAACAACCCGACGGCGAAGAATGGACGCCCGCTTCGGGAGCTGCACTTTTGAACTTGTCCCACTATCGCACTTTTGTAGGCAGTCACGTCGTTGCTCAATAGTAAACGAAATGCAGCGACGTTCCGAAACTAAAGGTATAGTGTATATATCCCCGAACTGTAGAGAGTTAAGCGGCCTTCGCCAGTTTTGGCTGGTCACAAATGGAAGCGCAACTAGAGGAGACGAGTTCCGCGCATCAACAGCGTTTTAGGTCACTTTTAGGTCAGCTAATTGTTCATGTCCTAATTTCGGGCTCTCATCCTGTTCGCCAATCAGTTTCCCCAACTCTTAAATAAATAAAAAATAAAAAAAAGAAACAGAAGAAGCTAAAGCGGCAGGCAGAGGTCGGAGAAAGAAAGACAACGGCAGCCCGAGGTTTCCCCGCTTCCCGCCCTCTTTTCCGAGACGCGTCGTCGTCCATCTTCCGTAAATTAATTTCCTGACCCGGTTTCCGAGAGGAGGCGGCAGCAGGCAACCCAGCCCCAAAAGCTCGCGGCCACTGCATGCAGCCGCTCCAGCGGAGCGCGCCTGCCCTCCCCGAGCCAAACACCGCGGGATCGGATCTAGAGCGAGAATCCCCAGCCTCCGGCCCAGCCCCGCGGGGGGACGGCACAAAGCAGCGCGCACGCATCGGTAGAGGCATGAGCGCCCCCGAGAAACGCGGTCACCGCGTTGCCTCCCGATCAAGTTGACGCGCCGGCACGTCACGCGGCTTTCCTGACGATGGACCGCGGACGACGCTACCAGACATCCAAGCCGATCCAGTACCGCGAACGTATCACGTGATTGTGTGCTTCGCACGTCCCCAAAAAGGCCAAATTTGGGTATTTTTTTTCCTCAGCTGCCAAATTAACCAAGGGCATGTGGCGCGCTTCCGGCGGAAGAGTGAGGATTAATTTCGACTTACCTGGGGATCTCTTGACGTGAGATTGAAATCTCGGTTACTCGGCGTCTTCTGCCTCTGCGAAATTGCGGGCACATCGGCAGGGATACGAACCCAGTCATCCGAGGATCCGTATACGCATGCAGTTCGCCTCGGAGCCGCCGGGGCGGTTATCCCAGCCTATCCACGCAGTACTGCGATCTATATACGACGTGACTATGCCCCGCGCGTCCCCTGCTCCCTCCCAAAGGTTATGTGACACTCATCATTCGATTGGATGGGTCAGGGCCGGATGTCACGGGGGTAGGGTGATCGCTTTCCTCAAACCTGCCAAGGGCGACTATTTTTAAGAAAAAAAAAAAAACGGCATACACTAGCTTTTCTTTAGCAAGGAGTTTTTCGCTTTTGGTAAAATGTCAATGATTAGGTCAACGAAACAGATCCGGTCGACACTTCGCCAGTGAAGTCACATCCGTCTATGAAGTGACACCCGTTCGCAGAATCCCGCTACATTGTCTGACGCTTGAATCCGGCCCTGAGCTGGGACGGCTTGTATACCGACCGCTGCAGTCCATCCTAAGGTGACGTCGGTCAATCGGAGGCCGCGGACGCACGCTCTCTCGAGCAACCCGCTCCTCCGACTTTTATGGAGATGATAGCCGCGGGGCAGACGCCGCGTAATTGAACGGAACAGCCCAGCCCCCGTTCGGACGAGTCGCGCCGGTACCGTCTGCCGTGCGCGTTCGCCGAACGCTGGCCGTTCGATAGCGTCTCTGCCCTAGTTGCGCCGGACGGACCCAATTCGAGGCGTGACGTTGGTCCTCCTTCGCGTCACGTACACCTCGGGTGGCACGACCGCACAAGTGAAGAAGCCCGTCGATGATTTCGAGTTTGCTTGGCGGCGCGAACGCCCTCGAAATATCTCGGCCGCGGCGGCATGCGGCCTATTGGATAATCTGTATGACGGACGAGGCGTGTTCTCGTTTACGGCTACTTGCGTTTCGGACTCTATTATGGACATGTTTCGAGTAACGAGCGCCGCCTGGGGTTGTCTACGAACTACAAATGAGGGGTAGCCCAACGTTCGTCCACCCGTCAGAACACATTGGCATCGTACGGTTATATCGGTTCTCATAGCTTTCTATGCTCTACAGACGTCTTGCAGCAGCTGTGCACGTGCGCCGCATTAACCGACCTTCAGTTTTTGCTTCCTCTTATTTCGCTTGCTTCACTTCATCACTACCATAAGAGGCCAGGTTATTTGAGATTCTATTGTGTTCTTCTCCCCAGCATTGGCCTTTGTGGCTCGGTATCTCGGTAAAACAAGAGAAGGTCAGCAATGGCGGCTGTAATCTGGCGCGTGTGCAAAGCGTCTACTACCGATGCTCAAAAAAGAATACTGGATGTCACAGAATTCGACTTATTTTCTTTGTCCTTGTTCGTCTTTCTCTGTGGCGGTGAAGCATCCCGTGCACCGCGGTAGCGATCGTCGGTTCCCGGCGCGCGAGAAGAACTCGGAGGACCGCAACTGGGGCACCGCGGTGACGTCTCATGGCCTCCGAGTGTGTGTACTCGTGTAGGAGTGTTACGCCGAAAGGCACCTATACAATGCCAACAAACACGCACAAACTTTCCGGTTCCAAGTGGCAACGCAAGAGGCCACATGATACCGACCAACCTCCCTGAACCGAGGTTCGCGACTCTCATCTGTAATGGACCTTTTCCGAGAAGCGTTCTGCGCACGCGCGAGCGCCCGATGCCAAGCGGCGGAAGTTGTGCACCAAAAATCGAGGAAATTCGGAAGGAGGCTGTGGATCAGCGAGTAGAAAACGTAATTGCAGCATATATATAATTGTGTTACGGCAAAAAAAGAAAGCGGACGGAAAGAATAACAGGACGTTTAAGTGGACGCCATGGATGCCCCACTTGACGGCGCGTTGGGCACGCCCCGCTGCTCAGAGAACGAAGAAACTGGTAGCGTAGCTCCCATTATCGATTGGTAGCGCAGGTAGGTCCCTTCCTCGATTTTTAGTTCGTGCAGCCACCGCCTGGTGCCGTCGGTATGTGAAAAAGGTCCAATTTTTTGTCGGAATTGAGCATAATCTGATTTTACTTTCATATATATTTGGTCCACACTTCTGTGTTTTCATTGATGTAAGTACTTGTGAGTGCGTCGATATTTTTGCTGTATTCTTATTTATTTTGTATAAGCGCCTTCGCGTTATTTAGAAGTTTTTTTTGTTTTTTTTCCCTTTTTTGTGTGATGTGTTTTTAGGGGTTTGAGTGTCGGGTTGATTTTTGTTCCTTTAGTAAAGAACCTGTATTCCTCTAACAACGCCTCCGACTCATTTTTCTCACCTCAGTGGACCTAGCGTCCGGTCACCCGTCCTATCAAAATATAAATTTGTTTTCATAAGAATTTAGTCTTCTTTTTTTTTTTTAATTCTCTCGAACCTGTGACACTTGAATAAAGACAAAATACGCGCAAAGATAGGTGCTGATAATGGGGGACTTCAAGCAAGCGCTTACCGTGTACGCTGGCTTACTACCGTAGCCTTTGAAGCCTGCTTTAAACGCGCGCCCCGCGGTCACGGTATCACCCAGGCGCGCGCTTAAAAGCATGTTCCAGAGCTTCGGTAGTGCGGCATACGCGGAACACGGTAACGCTTTGCTTGAAGTCCCTAATCTTGGCCCTTTCGAAAAGTGCCCTCCGAAAATGGCGATAGAGGGAAGCGGAGTTTCAGGGGACGTACAGGGTGGTGGGATGCGCAAAGGGTTACAGGAAAAAGGTCCATTGCAGACGCCGTATTGGTTTCGGCTCCAGCTTCGCGAATACCATTGAGATATAAATAAGCGCTGAAATGGCGCGAAAGGAGGAAACGTACATGCAGATACTCGTTCACCGACTATTTGATTGGTTTACGTAAGAGAGAGGCTAAACACAAATGTAAGAACTATAGTGGTAGTGGTACGAAAGGGAGAGGACGTGATAGGACGATTTCGCTGCAACATAGAGTGCACTCATGCCACAACCATCTCTTCTCTTCGCTATCCTGCGCATTAGTACTATTCTGGTATTTATGCGAGCGATCATGTACCTAGACAACATTCTTCCATTTTCTTATGTAAACCTTTCTGAAAGGATCCGTTCTTGTTGCTACTCGTGGGTATACCTCAATTATCGGAGAGAGAATCTTCAATTGTTCTCGAGTTAGGGACAATGTCACAATTACCCAACTTAAAGAAAAAAAGCCTTGCGCAATTGCTTGGCACGTAAAACAGATTTACCAGAAGAAGAAGAAAAAACGTAACTGACCTGTCGCACGAGAAAAAGCGAGACCTGTCGGCCGCCGGGTGACGTCACATATTTAATGCCATAGGAGCAGCACGCGCAGCCATGTCCGCCGACATCATTTAGATGGCCGCACACAAAGCCCGGATGTTCCAGCGACGAGAGCGTTCCTTGTCCGTTCCCCCATTAGGATCCGGATGATTAGTGGAGACGTCGGAGGAAACGGCACGAAACAGACGTCCTCGCCGCTCTATACGCGCTTCGCTCTCAGATTTGTTTCTTACTTCTGTTTTCGTCCGACGTCCCTGAGTCGGGTTCCGGAGAAGGTCCAGCTGATCCGCCCTATACTGGCGGTAACGCTAAGTATATACGAGCGAGACTTGCGCTCGAAAAGGATAACTAGAGTCACTAACAGGGTGAGAACGGCAGAACATCTCATTTGGGTGACCCGGCATCCAGCACGCGCTCGTTACCTTCCGTCGTGCTTGGGTACGCGTGCACGCTCGAGGATCACGATACACCAAAGCGCCACCGAACGTGGCAGTGAAGCGCGTCTGTCTGCTTTTGCAGAGGGGTTGTGATGACATCAGAACGCCGAGCCTCTATTGGCTGATTGAAAAGAATAGTGGGTAGACCTCGAGGCATCTAGCTTTGAGGTCTACCCACAATCCTTTCAATCCAGGCCAATCATAGCTGCGGCGTCGTTCTGACGTCGCCGCTCCCCCGCGGAAGTAGCAGACGACTTGCTCTCCGTATTAGAAGCTCAAGCTGGAGGCAGGACAACCAAGGACTTCTCTGTCGATCTCATCCTGCCAGTACACACAGGCGGTATACGATAACGACGGGGCCTGTGTCGTCCCGAGTCGGCACTATATCTTTCATCGATAAGGCGGGCATAAGGATATATCTTCATAAAACTGGCTTCATAGTAGGAGATGGACGTGTCATTTTTGCTCACGTCGAATTCGAAAAAGAATCCTCCGACCAACCACAACACGAAGGTCAAAATGAATGAGTACTCCAGAGTTGTCCTTTTCTTTTTTAACGCAACAACATATAATTGGAGGCAACCCCCCCCTTCCCCCCCCCCCCCCCCAGCTCGCCCCTGTAACCACCAGGATAAATTCTTATCCGTAACACGAAACGATTTGGCCTACTCTCCTACTCTCTTCCAATGCGCCTCCAGTGGATGTGGCGGAGTCTTCACAATACCTTGCAGAGGAAAGAGCAAAGCAAAAAAGAAATAGCAAAAAAAACGGCAAAAACGGCACAAAAAAAAACTTTCATTAGACTGCGGCGTTAGCGAGATAAGGACGCCGAAAAACGGCGTCCTTATCTGCTAAGCTTAAGGAACGCCCTCGCGTTCTTAAGCTGTCATTGAGTCTGCAGCAAAGCAACGCAGAAACACAGCCCCGTTTTTTTTTACATAATTATCTCGTTAATTATTAATTATTGTCGCCTTGGCAAGTACCGACCCCAAGTGGGCGTTGGCTCGGCGAAGACACTCGTTTAGCTAGACAATGCCCAAGCAAACAGCTCTTTTTTTTTTTTTAGCTTCGAAAATTGAAATAGCTTTTAACTGCACTCACCACGTGAAACGTCCCGTTCAATCTGAATGGTTTGTATTATCTCGGAGGAAAAGAGACTATTTATAGGCTGCGCTAAACGCTGAGCGCGTGCTCACAAGAAAAGGGTTGCATGGTCATCGGCCAGACTCGCACAAAGCTGACTGACGGCGAGCGCAACCATTAATAATAACCTGTCGCGCGCCTGCGGTCGGCCCCAACTACCCCGAGCAACTAACCAATCCGACGGGCGTTTCCAGATCCAATCGACCGGCCGTTCGGCCCAGAGGTGACAGCGCTGAGTGACGCTGATTCGCACACGTCAAGACCGTCTAAACGCCCGTTCACACATACACCAACAGCGCTATCTCGGCGCTGGAAATAGCGCTGACCATGCCGATGCCGCGCCGACTTTACGATATACTTATTCGCAATATAGCGCTGCGTCGGTGCTAAGTTACGTTGAAGTCAGCGCTGTTTGTGGCGTTGATTTAGCGCTGTGCTGTATGTGGAAACCAAAGTATACACGTTACCGAAAAAAAAACGCAACTAAATACCGCTACTCGTTACTCGCTCAGGAAAAAAACGACTAATCGCGTTATTTGTAAATGGGATTAAAAATAAACGCCGGTTACTTCAGTTCAAAAGTAACGGGTTACTTTCCCGCTATTTTGAATCACTCTTTTTTATACAAGTAAACAAAATGCGTTACTCGTTATTTTGTTAGAAGTAACTAAGTAGTTACTTCGTTGCCGAAAAATAACTAACTAGATACAAGTTAGGCGTTACTTGTTTGCGTACATCGTTGCGTACAAATCTGATGGAAACTGACTTTCGGAGCCGCTAGAATCAGAAGGCATAGGCGTCATGTCCGAATTGTCTGAAAGGTTTCCTCAGAAGTGTTGAAAAGGCTGACGTATGGGGACGTCCATGCACGAATCAAGTCGCAACGGTATTCTTTGTAGTCACGATTGATTATACACCCACGCCTCAGGCGCAATCGCGGAATAACGGCCTAGAATATAAATGAGAGCCTCTGGGCCCGTCAGGAAGTCGCCCCTGCGGTGACATAAAGTTTCAGTTTGTTTCCGCATTTGTAGTTTCCTGGCGGAAACGAGTGCCTCGTACCACATATTATTGCGTGGCGAGACGTTTTGGTGGCGCCCTCCTATGGTTTCCTCTCGTGACTTCATTACTTGCGAACAACAAGTTCGATGGGGTTTGTAATGAGCATGCTGGAAGCTTGAAATCATTGCGACCTGAAACCAACACTGCCAACACCGTGAAAATGGAAGTTCTTACATTATTCTTCTTTCCGTCCATGAGAAATCCTTTGCTGGGGTCATAGTCAGTATTCGGCCAATCGTGAAAAGCCGATCACAGCAACGCTCTCGATCGCTCACGTTGCCAATAGCTGCGGGAGTATACTTTGAAAAACAAGAGTTCCTTTCAAGGCTGCGCGCTCCCACTTGCGGGATCCAGAACGAGGAATATATATACGACACAACCGGTGAAACCATATATATATATATATATAGTTACGACTAGAAATAACTGCGATCGGCGTTCAGACTCGACTAATTTCAGTAGCTTCCAATAACCAAAACTTTTAGCAGACCGAATTTTAGAGCTATACGCTTTGCTAGCGGGAGCTAGTAGCCGTCACTTTGATGCATGGATTGACCCGCTGGGCCCGCTTTCCGCGGCGTACGATCTACTAAAACTCTCCAAAGCCGGGGTACACTGCACATCACACAAAAGACAGTCTGCAAACAGATTCGAACGCCAGTCACCGCGAGATTCGGCTTCGAATGCCGCATGGCAATGAGTTCAAGGACGAAACTTAGCACACGGCATTCGAACCACGGATATTGCGGTGAACTCGTGTTTGAAGACTGTCTTTTGTACGATGTATAAGCAGTGTGACTCCGGCTTTACGGCACGCCTACACTAGGAATTCGCGGGCGGATCCGCGCCGGCGGTGAGTGGACTTTGGAGCCGGATGACCAAATCCGCTCTTCGTTGGCGGAAAATCTGGATCGGTCCGGCACCCATATCGAGATTTTCCGACAATTACGAGTCTATTTCGTCACCTGACTCCAGAATCCGCTCGTCGTCGGCGCAGATCCACCCGCGAATTTGCAAAGGTAAACGCACCATAAAGCGTAGCTTAAATTTCACTGCCGCCAAGACTTTGGCAGTGCCGGCCTAGTTCTGTTTTCTTTACACAGAATGAGTTCGAGGGTTTCAATGAAATGTAAAAGAAGGTGTAACGCAAAGGTGTAACACATAAATTCCACTCTCAGTTTAGCAAAAATAAATGAATTAGTGTATAATAATGCACGAATTCTATTTCCCCGCTAAATGGAGCGGGGAAACTGCCTATATAATAAAATAAGACAGAGTTGAAGAGTGTTTTCTCAGTCACTCAAGCAGAGCAGCCAGTGAAGGGTATCGTGCACTTTGGATCATTTCAGTGTACTACTATATTTCTGTTATAATTTGAGAAAAGTCCCACGCCATAGCTCCCACCAAACAAGAATAAAAAGAAAAAGAAAAAAAGACTATACTTTAGATTTTGCAGGTCTGAGCTTTATCACAGAAATCGAGCCCGTTAAAATGTTCGCAACCCAAGAACATTTTGTAACCCGAGTTGTCTCCCCGCCACGGCACGAGGAGAAACAAATCGCGGCCCACTCTCGCGAAACAAATTCGAGCAAAAACTCGGCGAGGGACCTCCTCCGTCTCCTCCGGGGGTTCCCGCAGTGGCTGGAATCCCAGCCGGCCCAGAGCCCTTCCGCAGCTCCGAAGCCGGAGTACAGACGACGCCGCGGTCGTTGGCCCCGGCTGCCATGCACGCGGCCCGGAATAGAGGGAGACCGAGGCCGCCGGCACAGAGGACCGCTGTGCCAACAAGCTCCGCGTTAGACCAGCTGACTCCAGGAGCGAACACCGAGACGTATAGACCACACGGAGGAGAGAGAGAGGGGGTGGGCAAATCGAGGCCGAGACTGCTGCACCCGGCGGAGAACGAACTCCACGAACCACGTGCAGCCATTTCGCCGAAGTGACGAAGACCAATGCATAAAAAAGATCGTTTTCGTGTTATGGCTACAGTTCGTGCAATGTTCTGTGCGCGAATCGAGCGGCCAGGTTTAGCTGTTGTCGTCCACGAACAGAAGACAGTCTGCAGAGAATGTCTAGGGCGTGTTTCTTCTTGTACACGCTGGTCATTCAAAAGCTGTATGCACAGATGTTCGAGGCACAAGTATGTCTGCAGCAAACAAGCTACGAACATGCTCGAGGAATGTCCGCAGATAATTCTGTCGTCATGCCTGCGGGAAACACCGTGTTTTTTATTTACGATGACTCTGACTGCGGCCTTATTTATAGTCGCCCTTTTATATGAGTCGAAACGCGGTCTAAAAACACTTCAGCGTATGTCATCTGTCCGTATACACCCCGTCACACTGTTCGCGCGAACAAGACATGGCCGCGGTTTTCAGTTTTTCTTTTTCTCTCTCAGTATTGAGGAACTGACATCCAAACTACTATAGCGGTGGAAAGTGCTCAGTTGGAGTACTAAGCTTAGCGGTAAATTTTAAAGCCCGCCTGTAAGTACCCTTTCCGAGTGACATTCGAAAATGCGCGGGTCATGTTCGCGCTAACAGTGTCACGCAGCGTACACCTTACAAACATAGCAAAGAAACCGGAACGGTGAATATCAACGTTGAAAAGACGAGTACCTAGAAGATCTCAAACTCAACATCTGCTCGCGTGCACCCTCACGTTTGGTTCAACTTTTGTACACGTGACCAAATGAACAGGCGAAGACAGTGCCGCCACCGTGCATCCCTTCGTGCGTACCAGGGTCGCGTGGATATTGGGGCCAGAAAGTGTTACTTTCCTCCGGCGATACTCCCTTTAGTGCTCGCTTCGGGCTCACATACTGACACCCAGATGTTTACGAGCCCTTAAAAATAGGGACTATAGGGGCCCACTAATACCTGGAAACGTACGGGTACTGGGAAAACTCGCGAGTGAAATCCAAACCGACCGGAAGAAGCGAGACAGTCAAACGATCAACGGCCGACGCAGCAACGCGGAAACAACAAAAGCCCGAAGAAGACGCAGGAAGTCAGTCAGCCCGAAAGCGTCTCCCGCGGCGTACTCAAAGGGGATAAGAACAACGGACAACGAAAATGCAGAAGACACTGAAACAAGAGCAGCATGCACGCGCACTCGTCCGAACCTCAAAGAACGACGTCGTCGTCGCCGCACACACGCACACACAGAAAAGGCAGCGCCCACCCGCTGCGCGGCAATCCTCGCTCGTCTTGTCTTCGCCGTTGTCGTGCCTCGTCGTTATCGTCCCAAGCTGGGGGCTCAGTCAGGAGGCATTCTACCGCTCTTTTGCATTCCTCGTCGGCGTGCGCGTGTGTACCGCAGAAACGGACGGACCGGAGGACCGAAGCGAATAACGAGAGCAGAAAAAGGAACAGGTAAACACGTAGCAAAACAGAGCCCCAATTTACGTATGCGAGACAGAAAACAAAAAAACGACGTTGCGCGAAAACAGACTCATCTTTCGTGCGCGCGGACAATAGAGGGCGTGTGCTCCGTGCCTCCCATGTAGCCTCCCACCCAGGCTCTTCGAAGCGCATCGCGATAAAGATTGGCGAATGTGCATGCGCGTGCTCACGCAACCGCATGCACGCGCGCTGCTATCGACCAAAGAATGAGGCACAAAATGCTGTCCACAAACGTTTCCTCTCAATTGTTCGAGGCCCTGAAATTGAACAAAAGCCAAACAAGTGACATCAACTTTACCCAAAGGAAAAAATATAAATAAAAATTCCGCAAAAAGCGAGGACTACTCAAGGAAGTACGAAATGCGTCATCGCAGGGCGGACAGTCCGCGCACTGTTTGATTGAATAAGGTTTTTTGTTTGTTTTTTTATAGAGAAAGTCGAACGGCTTTGCTACGGAGACAATCGTATATTTATACCATATGTTAACAGTACGTATAACACGCCGAGTTCACGCCAGAACACGATCAGAATCGAGCGTGGAACACATACTTTGGAGCAAATATTTGATATTACCGCGTATGGAATGCTATAGAAAAGAAACTCGGTGGAAAACCCGTCAGGTGCCGGGAGAACGCGTTGCGATAATGAAAGAAGAAAGCAGCTGGCTGCTCCCAAATGTCAAGGCCGATCGATTCAGGTGGGGCAAAACACGTGTACCCAAGTGCTTCACCTTTCGAGTACGTGCCTCTTCGCCAAAGTGTTCCATAGTTCCCGTACACTCCGCGATTCGTTTAACCTAGGGGACCTTCATAAGGGCATTGAGAACCCTAGTTTAACCCGTAACAAAGCATCACCGGTTCCCTTGATTGTACAGTAAAGCTTACCTGAAAAGTTACACAAAAAATACTAATAAAAAAAATCTTGTTCGAGTTCCAGAATAGTAGCCGACGTTTGATTAAAATGCTTCTTTTTTTTTTCCTTCTTGAGCTTTTTGAAGAATATGGTGCCATGACGCAACCGCTAAAAATATTATTTTATTGACTTCCGCCAGCTTCCGTTATTTACGCGCTTAGTGATATGCCATGCATGTCTGTGAGGCACAAATACGGGTAAAGTTTATAGAGCTCGTCTCTAGGCTATAGACTGCGTGGCACAACGCAAACACGACACCGCCATCTTATTGTTTTTCATTTCACTTGGTTTGGTCAAAACACCAACGTTTACCACTTACGCAGTTGGCGTCGAAAGTGAGCAGTTTCCGACTTATTAGTTAGTGGTTTGTACAACGCAGCTCTCCAACTTCGAGAGGGGGAAAAAAAGAAACACAGCGAATTGCTGAGCAATTCTGTAGCACGCGAAACGTGTGGCTACAGTACGATTCCTCTGGGATTGACGTTTACGCTCTCGGCGCTATTCATCGGTTACTTTAGCGACTGGCTTAACGCGTGGCATGTACACTCGGTAGCAATTCCTGGAATGGAGATATATCGGCGCCGCTAACCCGGGTGTTAAACCCCTGGCGCTCTTCCAGAACCCGAACCAGCCAACCAGCGTCGAGCTAGGGGGTTTGACATCATCACCTGGCTCAGCAGCCGATCAGCATCGAGGTAATCGGCGGCTTCAGTTTTCGGCTGCACAAATTTCTATAGTCGGTGACAGGTCAAGAACGAAGTGGAAGCTCCTACCACCTCTTTCCACTTTCGTAGAGCGAACGCTGGAGAGGTAGGCGACCTCCTCTCCACCGTTCGCTCCGCTGAAGTGGAAAGGGGTGGGAGGAGCTTCCACTTCGTTCTTGACCTGTCACCGACTATAGACACACCCTCCCCTCTCTTCTGACGAGACAAAGCACGTTTCACGTGAAAATTCGGGATCGTGTGTTTGTGATACCTTAATTGCCACGTTCTGTGCGAGTAAGCACCTAATACGCATACGGGATAGTTGTGCCACGCACATTATAGTTCGGTACCTAACCAAATTACGAGGCCTCACGACGGAACATCTCAGCGGATCCGATGGGACTGATATCATGAAGTGTGAGGATCTGCCGTTTAAAAGTAGGGCTTTACCGAAAGAAACGAGGCGCGTGCCTGCCTCAGCGAGTCTACAGCTTGCCATAGCATGACGCAGAAATATATAAATGCAGGAAGGGGAAAGGAATAACAAGACGAGGGAGACAAAGAATCGATATGCGAAGACGGCCAGTCCAAGCTATTACAGCATAACCTGTCCTACAACATCTGAGTTGAGACAAACCTCACACAAAGCGGCTCAGATACAACATCCGGGTTAAGACAAACCTCACGCAAAGCGGCTCAGAATACCGTCATGGGAGCGCTAGTGCACAGAAAGGCACTCTGAAATGCGGCGTCACCATCATCGAACCGCACGAACCACACTGGGCAGCACGGCCGCTTACCAAGAGAGGCCTCCCCTGCTCCCAGACCAGCTTCGACAAACCACGTGACATCTCTTAAAAACAAAGAAGAAAAAGAAAAGTCAATGGACTCGCGTAAGGAGGACAAGACCCGTTTCCAACAGCTCTCCTTAAAAGAGATTACGTCAAAACAGCACGGCTAAGATGCAATCGCAAAACAGGGGGAGAAAATAAAATACCAACAAAAATAATTAAGAAAAAAAAAAGAACAAGACCGACAGACACCTTTATGATATCTTATCAGCGAGCCACCAAAATTACCCAGCATTTACGAAAAGAAAAAAAAAAGAATAAATAAAAAAATTGGCGCCTCTAGTAGAGAGGCTTCGTAAATGCGAAACTCATTCAAACTCGGCTCGTGTAGTACGTTTACTCTCTCCACGGCGCTAACTGCCTACTCGGCTGTTACGGCCACCTACCATGGCAAGTTCGCACTCAGTCTGCATGCACAATTAGGATTAGTACAGTATATATGGGGAGCACAGTGAGTCCGCTCCATTTTCGGGCTTTCGTTTTCTTTGTAGTTGCCGCTGGTATTTTTGTGGATGTCGTTCTGCGCGCACGGCCTCTCCTCACCGTTTCGTCTAATTGCAGCCGAACGGGGGATAATGCCGCCGCATTATACGCGGGCACGGCGCCTATACTCGGCGCTAAACTCCAGCGTTCTCTCCTGCAGGGAGTCCTTAGAGCGTTTGCTAGAGCGTCCCTCAAGAAGGAATGCCAGATCGGGTAATGCTTCACGCCCTGGCGAGCGCGTGCGCGTTCCGTCCAAACACGTAACGTCGATTAGAAGAACGCGGCAACAGCGGCCCACGCATCGTGAAAAAAACAAAACAAAAATACCCGTTAGGATAGCCGAATTTCCGCGTCCTCGATCTCCCGTTGGCGTGCGCAAAGCAAACACGCCGTCATTAAATAAGCGGCGCGGATAACTCCACGGCCCGATTCGAAACAACGAGCGCGTCATTAGAAAGAAGAAAAATAGCACAGAAAAGTTTGCCGAAGTCACTATCCGCAAATATATACAGACAGAGACAAACCTGCTATCGGGCCCACATTTGGAGGGAAGATAAGAAAACTCTGTTTATGTCCGCGTTCATACATGTCCGGCGGTGACCCGACGTACGTGCGCCATCGTCGTCTGCCAAGTTATCGACATTCACAGGACCTCGTATTCTATACAGCGATAATTACTACAGCAACAATCTCCCATCGTGAGTATTTTGTGCTCCTTGCAGAAAGTTTCAAACTTTATGGGAGTACCAACTAAGAGACGTGACCAATATCGCGCAGTTCGAGATCTTGTCGGAACGAAACAGGATCACTGCAGCTTGCGGACAGAAACTTAGGGAGAGGAGGTGACAAGAGAGCGAGGGGAAGTCAGAACGCCGATCTTTGGTTGGAATGATTAGTGGGTAGACCTAAAGCTGCCTTTGAGGCGTTGTCTCACTGGCTGCCATAGCTGAGTGTGGGCTGCTGAGCGCGTGCTGAAGGTAAGGTTCCACGGTACTTTTGTAACATACATTTCATGTAATCGAAAATGCCGGTCTTGGCATTCTGTAAGTGTGAGCTCGTTCTGAGAGTGCACATAAACAGCGGACTCAAATAAGGCGTGCAGTGTAATACTCCTTTATACCGTGTATCTATAGAACACGAGGTATTGAAAGGAGACATCTACGCGCGGAGTTATCGACACAACCGGCCGATTAAGACAACGCCTCAAAACCTTTCAAAGCCTTCCAACCTCCAACGTGAACGTATAACGTCATTACCGATTGTTTCTCCGCTCTTCTATCGCATCCAATTGCACGCAAACACGTCCGCCCCCGCCGCATAATACACGCTTCGACGACGCGGCGCCCAAACGGGGAGGGTGCAGGCGGCCCATCAGCGCGCGATGGAGAACAATAGAACGTCGAGGTCACGGTCTCTAGAAACTCGATTTCGTCACTCGTCTCGTGACTGCGGGCCGGAAATTACGCACAAAGAGCGCAAGCAGACGGTAAGCTGACCGAGTAGTCCGGAGCACTGAAGCGCTAACAAAGCGAGCCGTCGTTAACCCGCGTATAAATCTCGCGGACGAGAACGACCCACAAAGATACTGCCGGGCCCAGTTCAACCGGGAGAGGCGACCTTCTGTTTATTGCCGGGATGAGACGGGAGGCACACTCGGGCTTTGAATGTATACCACAGCTATGACCGTGCACGTCCGGTTACGGTCCGCCTGTTATAGATTGGAGGTCACGATTCACCGACTCCTGGACACTACTGATGCATCTGGGATCAGACCCAGTTGTTTTATCCGTGACCGGAAGACTTGTTTAAAGGAATCGACGTCAAGGCGTCAAGTCGTGGGATCGTGTCACGTCACGCGACCTGACGTCACGTTACATGGCCACGTGACGTGACGTGACGTTGCATACTTCCCTAGATCTGATAACGTTGCTGACACCGTAACGTCACGTGACCTGGCGTGGCGTGACGCACGTCATGTGCTCAGGTGAGCTGTAGAGGCACAAACCTCGTGCCGCCAAAATTATCTAATGATGGCACGGTACGGCTACAGCGACGCCCACATAGATCCCACCTTCAATTCTGTTAAAATATAAAAAGATAAGAGAAATTCTTTCCAGATATCGCAGGTTGGACGCCTCTCCGAGAGAGACAGCTTCACTCCACGCGCCGAAGTCGAGTATGTCCTTGTGACACACAATATCGTCGCAACGAGAACCGCAAGAGGGGACCCACCCCCAACTAAAAGAGCTTCGAAGTATACATATAAATACAAACTAAGACGGTGGAACGGCCGTAACACAGCACACTACCAGCCTAGAGCACAAAGGATAGAATTCACTGGTCTTTTTCACAAAACTGAGCTTCTTTTATTGCGGTTTCCCAGGTCTCCCAATTATAGAGGTATATTTGTTTCAGCTCCCTTCGGCTTCAGTGAGGGCCACTAGAGATAAATCTTTTTGTGACACCTCCTTGTGGAGCACGTGCTGGCGGCTTGACGGTGTCGACTGTTTCTGCTCGTCACTCTAGTGGGACTCGGCCATTAGGAATGAACACCAGCATGGTGCGGTGACGTCACATGCAAGCCATGTATGCGAGCGTCCCAACGCGAGGCCGACCTTCGAACAAACAAAGCCACCAACGAGGCTGATTAGTACACCACAGGAAAACCACACCGAGTGTCCCCGACGGCGTCCATCGTCCCAACATCCGGGAAGCGACGAGATCACGTCCACTACTCTTTCAGCGGCGGCGGCAGACTTTTTTCTATCCGCAAAATTGTTTCGCTTTCCTGTCCGATTGTCTGGTGTCGTTAGAGTGTATCTTCCGTACGATCAAAACCTGGCTTAACCGGTATCCACGGCTTACTACTGACTGACCTCGCTGCGTCGCGTATACGCTGCGGTGACTCCATAATCACCGAGTTCAGTTTCCCACCCAGCTGTCGCTTTCGATGGATACGGACGGACATTGCGGGCCGCCGGGCATTCGCGTATAATTACGGCTGCACGGTGTCCCGTACAAATGCAGCAATGAATACCACTGACTGCGCAGGAAAACGTGCCCCTTAAAACAGAGACAGCATAGTCGCTTAAAGGGACCATGAAATGATTTGTCGACTTCTTCCTCCTGATAAGTGCCGTCGCGGCACTCATTGGCCACGAACGCCAATTCAAATATTCGCCGGCGGATTGATTGTTGACGAGTGCATACGGCCGAGTGACGCATTGTCTGTGTCCAATGCGTGAGCTGAGGTGGGCTGACGTGCTTTCGGTACCGCGGACGTATCACTGTGAAAAGGCGAGATGCTTTCGAAGGAAAGGAGGTACGAAATAGTCCGCTATACTTCCGAATTTTCGTACCGAAAAACAGGCTTTTGACTTTTTTCCTGGTTTCTTT